>PVJH01010849.1:0-71696 GCA_004026705.1 Nesogale talazaci
TGACTTCTTGACTTGGAAATCCTGCATCTACACTGTTCTTTTGGGATGATCTTCATTACAAGTTGATATCCCTGCTTCCCTGTTTTCATTCCTTCAGGTTTGTTTCACTTTGGACACTTTTAAATCTGAGTTGACTTCTTGGTTTTGTCATGTATGCTATTCTCAGGTTATTTTTTACTCTTGTTATTCTCTGTCCAAATAATTCACTTTAGTATTTCTTGTAAAATTGGTTTAGTTTTTACACATTCCTTTAATTTCAGTGTATTTAGAAATGTTCTATTTCACGGTTTGATTCTTGACTGGTATGTTTTTCTTTTAGAGTGTTATGTATGTCAACCCGTTCATTGCCTTTTTATCTACTTGGTGTCTTTTGTGAAATCAGAGTTTAGGCTTATTAGTTCTTTGTAGGAATTCTTTCCCAGTTTGTGGTTTTGAAAAGTTTGATTATGATATACCTTGATGATTTATCTTGGGGTTCATCCTGTATGTTCATCTTCTGAAAATGCATATCTTCTCCTATTTCGTGGTGTTAGGGAAATTTTCTTCTAATAAATTTTCAACCATTTTCTCCATGTTTTTTATTTTTGATTTGTTTGTTTGTTTCTGTTCTGGAATTTTTATCACACATAAATTATTTCTTTTGATATGGTGTCTCTCATAATTGTTTGAATTTTTACACTTTTTTCCTTGATTGTCCTTTTTTTTTTAAAACTTGCTAATTCAGTTTTCTATTAATCTATCTACTTCTTTGCCCTTTAATCATTTTATTTATTTCTGATATCTTAGTGTTAATCTGGATGTCTATTTTCTATTTCTGTGAGGTTTGATTTTTAAGTTACCTTTTCTTTAAAAAAATAATTTTATTGAGGGCTCATATAGCTCATGTCACCATCCATCCACCCATCCATTGTGTCAAGCACATTTGTACACATGCTAACATCATCATTTTCAAAACATTTTCCTTCTACTTGAGCCCTTAATATCAGTTCATTTTCCCCTTCCCCCCCATGAATCCTTGATAAGTTATACATTATTTTTTCCATCTCTTACATCATCCTCTGTCACCCCTCATGCACTTTACCCCTATTACCCCCTGGGAGGGGGTTCTAGGTTGATCTTTGAGCTCAATTCCCCCTCTACCCCCATCCTCTCCTAATCCTCCTGGTATCTCTCCTCTCCTCATTGGCTCTGAGGTGTTTATCTATCATGGATTCCCTGTGTTGCAAGCTCTTATCTGTAGCAGTGTGCAAATTCTGGTCTAATCTGATTTGTAAAGTAGAATTGAAGTCATGATAGTGGGGTGAAAGAAAAACCAAAGAGTTAGAGAAAAGTTGTGTTTCATCGGTGTTATACTGCACTCCGACTGGCTTATCTCTTCCCTGTGATCCCTCTGTGAGAAGATGTTCAGTTGTTTACAGATAGGCATGCCCCCCTATTCACACTGTGTATGATTTTATTATAGATCTTAGATGCCTGATATCTGATCCAGTGATACCTCATGATCACATAGGCTGGTGTGTTTCTTCCATCTTGACTTTGTTGTTTCTGAGCTGGATGGCTGCTTGTCTATCTTCAAGTCTTCAAGACCCCAGATGCTATATCTTGATAGCTGGCCACCATCAGCTTTCTTCACCACATTTGTTTATGCACACGTTTTGTCTTCAGCAGTTGTGTCCAGAAGGTAACTATCACAGAATGCCAGACTGTTAGAAAAGTGTATCTGTGTTAAGGCACACTTGAATTGAGGCCCAATCCCCATCAGCAACCTTAGTTCTTTTCACATAGGTGTGATTACATAGTTCTATTTCCCACTCATTATATGTATTTATACATGTCCATACGTATATTTAAAACCTCTATAAATGTCCTTTGCACCCTGGTTCTTTCCTCTGTTTCCTTTTTACTTCCATTTTGACCCAGCATAATGTTTAGCCTTTATTCGGATTTAGTAATTCCTCACTGTTACATTGCCCTTGATTGAGCCCCACTAGTGAACCACTTTATCTTGTTTCTTCATGTAATTTGAAATTGTATGATGTCTCTGAGGCATTGTGATGTTGGATTTGGATTTAATTGGTGATTGTATATTGGTACATTCTTAGGCACTGACTACATGTTCTTTGGTGGATTTAATAAAGAGTGTGATTTTATGCATAGTAGTTCTTCACTCAGTTTGTATAGTACTTCTTTTTTTTTTCTTTTTCCTAATTCATGCGATCATAAGTTTATTCCAGAAAAAAAAAACACATGTTTAAGTAACTTTTCTATCAATGGATGATTGTAGTCATTAGTCAAGTTTCTTTCTCGTCTTTCCCCCCCCTTTTCTTGAGGGTACCATGTTTTGGCTGGTATTAGATGTTATCTATCAATGATCAGATAGTGTAAGATTGTGTAGTGGCCCTGGCCCAGTAGGTGGGATAAAGGAAATAAAGGTGTGATTGGACTGTGTGTGCATGTCTCAGGTGGGACAAAGGGGGGGTGGTGGAATAAAGGAAAGTACAAAACAAACAATAGCAGAAAAGAAAATAATAGAGAATGAAATGGAAGCAGGGAAAAAGCAAGCAAGCAAAAGCAAGAAAAAGAAACTTACTAACCAGACAAAAAGGGAGAGGAAAATTAAAACAAGATATGAAAAAAATAGAAGAGACAGAAGAAAGAAAAAAGCACAATAAGCAACATTAGGGAGGGGGAAAAGAAAAGAGAAAGGAAAAGCAAAAAGTTAAAGCATAGAAAGAAAGGATAGGAAAACAAGGGACGAGAAAGAAAGGAAGTAAAGAACTAAAGAGAAAATTGAGGTAGGGGCAGGACCTAGAGAGTAGAAAACGAGTGGGGGTGCAGAAATGTTGAAGGCATTGAATGCTAGATCCTAGAAGGAATTCCTGCCAGCTCAGTTGTTGTCTGGGGTCAGAGAACCTTATCTGGCATAGATTTGAGATCCGGATGCTTATTATTAGAAAGAGTTCTTTTGTGCCCAGAGGGTGGCTGTGAGCAGGAGAGCTATTTATGCAAAGGAGCTCTTGACCAACCAGGAGTGGCCAAGGACCCAGCACTTCTTGTTTTACTGGTCTGATGAGGTGGAGTTCAAGTGTTTGGATTGGTATACTTGGTATTTGATGCACAGGGGCATGCTTCTGACCTCAGGTATAACCAAAGTTGTCTGGGGGAGTGGTGGCAAAGTGAGAAGGCTATGTATTACAAACCACTGGCTACATGAGTATGGGTGCCGTTCACCCTTTAGTCGCTAGAAGCATGAGGAAGAAAGGAGGAATCTGACTTTCTCTTTGTCAGCCACTGCTGTGTGTTTGTGCTGTCAGGCTACTCTCTTGATCAAATGCTGATGGCAGAAGTTCAAGATGGCTGCACTGTGTCATTCTAGTCAACAATTCACCCCACCCCCACCCCATCTTCTCTCAGTGTTTTTCTTCAGGTTCTTTTTCTGCTTGATATTCAATCAACTTCTCTGTCTTTTCTTTTGAAGCGTAAGGTTCCAGGATTACCATCCAAATCTGTTTGACTTGGTCTCTCCTCTCTGTTGTAGAGCAACTTTGTAGCTTGTCTACTGACTCTGTCGGAAGTCTCCTGCTGTCTTTTATTTCAATGTGAAATAGCAAGCTTGGTAATTTATTTGGCTATTTAAGGAAGGGGGCTGATAATGGGAGAGAAGATGCAAATCAAGAGTCCAGGCCCCCAACCTAAGTTTGGGAAATCTGAGGATGAATAATTCCATGCCCTCTTTCATTGACAGGCATACTGGAAGGCAGTAAGGTGCTAGAACTTTTCTGCGCGTAGCATAGTTTGAGAGCAAGATTAACATTTGTGTAAAGAGGTCCCATGGACTTTTGGTCTACTAAAAATAGAAAAGTTTTTTTCCCTTTTTTTGCTAGAGTGGCACAGATGCAATGGATAGAGATTAAGGGAATGAGGAAGGAAAAGTGACCAAGGAGAGGTGACCAGATGACAGTGAGATTATTTGAGAGGAAGCCAACCCAACAGATAACCACTGAATATCCCATTTTTATGCCCTGTGTCTAGTCCCTAATGAAAAATGATAAAAATCTAGGCAACAATGAATGATCTTCTGAAAGCACATGACCTAAGAAAATGTAATTAGTTTATAAATAGCAGAAAATATAAGACAAACCTTCTTGCAGCTATCACTTAAATGAGAAGGACTTCTAAATATCTGTGAAATAAGAACTGAGTTGATTGAGGAATTTCCTCTGAGAATTAGAAATAAAAAAGATATGCAATGAAAGAAATGGCAATCTTTTTGTAATGAGTCTTTGGAATATAGACCTTTACTTTTTTACCTTCTAATAATTTTCTGCCTGAAGCAATGACAAGTCTAATTAATAATGTTATTCTATTAAATAGTATGATTAGGCTGAAAGATCATTATGCATGAGTAGATTAAAAAGTAACCTCAATTCCCTAGTTTTGATTTAGAATAAAATAAACCTGTATTTCATAAGCAGAGATTTTTTTTCCCTCCCATACTATAACATGAAGGTACCTTCTATTTCTGTGATTCTTCCAATAGTGTTCTTTATTGTCTTTTTATTAATTTAAGGTAGAATTTCAAATAAATCATACTTATTATGTCTTCCCTCCAATTTAATTTAATTTATGTGAGTTGTTTGCATGTGAATATTATTTTTGTAGTAATATATCACTTCAATGGTATTTTTCTATTGTTGACTTCATATGGGTTCGTAACAGTTCATGTAGTAATAGAAACAAAGGTACATTTAAGAGAAATTAGGTACAGAAAGACTACATAGGATATTTCAGGGAAAACCCATGATTGAAATTTTCCCTGAATTCTGAGCTTTGAAAAGTCACAGTAATGTTCTTTGACTGAAAATCCAGATATTGAAAACAGCATAAAGGGTCATATGAGAATAGCCCAAGAATCTTTAAGCGTTATTGTTCCTTAAATTTCTCATTTTTCAGATGGGAAGCTTTTTTGATAAGCTTTCCCACAGCCCAAGGAGCCCCAGGGTAGCGTGGTTACATACTGTACTGCAATCTGTGTGGTTGGTAGTTTGAAACTACCAACAGGTCTGTGGGAGAAGGACAATATTCTCTACCCCCAGAAACCATTACAGTCTCAGAAACCCAGAATCACCATGAAGCAGCACAAACTTGATGACGTTTAGTTTTGTTTTGTTTTTCTCACAGCCAGGTCTCAGTAGGAATTCAACTCTAAGCTTAGGGTTTCTTGACTTCCAGGCTCAGCTTTCTATTTAGTGGTATGAGAACCTGTCTGTAAAGTGGCAGCTTAAGAACTTTCTCAGTGTGTGTGCTCCACAGCAGAGCTCAGATGTTGATCTCCATGCCCTCTCACTCAAAGTGTCCAATCATGGAACACATTTCATTGGCTTCTATATGTTGGAAAGTTGAGAAGGCAGAATTACAGTATATGATGAATGTGAAGCTTTGAACTTTGTGTTGGGGACTTCATAGTTGTTACAAGATTACTTATTAAAGTGGAAAATTGATTGGGTTTTAGATAGTATCTAAATTGTTTTAAAACATATATTTTTTCTTTTTAAATCATTGTCTTTTTTTATTGAGAATTGCAGATTTATCCATCAGTAGATTATTGGAACCACTTATTACTTTTCTAATTTCATAATACTTTGATCCATATGTGATAATTATAACTAAACTTTTCATACTTCTTTCATGATTAGAGCTGATTATCACCAGTTTTGTTTTGCCTTTTATTTAGAGCACACTGGTTATCCCTAGCTATCTCAGTTTATAGTGGCCCTGGTGGTTACACATTAGGCTGCTCACCTCAAGGTTAGCAGTTGAAAACCAGTGGCATCTCTGCAGGAGAAAGATGAGGCTTTTCTTTTGTACTTTAAAGAGTTACAGTTTAAGAAACCCACATGGACCGTTCTGCTCTGTCCTTCAGGGCCGCTATGAGTTGGTCAGTGAGTTGTGTTATCTCAGTTTATGACAAAATTTTGAAAGCTTTTATAAATTCCACTCACACTTACACCAACTCAAAACACTCATCTGTAGAGTTCAGTAAAACACATACTAATTTGATATTGACACTTGCAAATGTTGATAAAGATATTCTGTTATTTAATGATATCATTGGTTGGTATTAGAAATTTTATTCCTTCAATAACTATGTAATTGTTGTTAGGTCCCATCAAGTTGGTTTGAACTATGTCCTGTGTACATAGAACAAAATACTGCCCAAACTTATAGTTGAACCCAGTGTCTAGAAACTATAATTGAGATGAAGAAGTACTGAAAAGAAGGATTGGAAGTGTGCGTGCAGACCCCAACATGGCGCACCAAACCTTGAGGGCAACATAACCATGTGGAGAAATGCATGAAAAGATTGGGCTACAGGGCTGTCAACAATCAGAACCAAACTAACCCACTCCTCCTTAGAAGCATGTGCTACAGAGAACAACACTAAACCTATAGGTTGTGGAGAGGGACTGGTATGCCATGTCCAGGCAGAAACAAACCAAGAAAGGAAAAGAGAACGGGACAACCCAAACCCCATATTGGTCCACTAAGCCCTGAGGATGGCTTCTCTGCATGGAGCTGCTGAATGACAGAGAGAACTGAAGGGCCAACAACAGCTCAAGGCATGATGTCCCCTCACTGGATCATATCAAGACAAATGACAGTACTGGGGACACATGGCAGATCAACAACAAGTGCAAAGCCACAAAACCCAGAAGATTCTCAAAATTAGTCCAGGCTAGGAGGGGCAGCTCCCAGAATTCTCCCAGGAGCAGTGGGGAGACAGTCATAAATATCAGCAGGTACACCTGAAATAATGTCTGTTTTTTCCCCCTTTTAAATTTTTCCCTTGTTTGTTTGCTTTGTCTCTGTCTAAGGCTGTGTTGCCTACTTATATAAGATAGGCATGGGAAGCAAGTTTGAGGAGAAAGCAATAAGACCGATGGTCCTGGACGTACTGTGGGAAGAAGGAGATGGAGGAAGGGAGTGGTGAGTAAATAGTCCCACACACAGGGGAACAGCTAGGGAATTAAAAACAACAACAAGGAGAACCTAGAGATCTTGAAGCAATAGCAGTCTAGCTGAGAGAAATTACTAAGAGGCAGAAGAAGGGCAAGCATGATAGTATAGCAGGAGAAGGGTAAAAAGAAACAGAGTAACAATCTAGTAGGCAAAGCTATGGATAGAAGTATAAGCATAGGTGTGTACATATGTAAATACATGAATTCATAAAATAGAGGTATTGGCCTATGTACATATATTTATATAGCAATACACTGAGGTAGTGGATGGACTTTGGGCCTCTGTTCGTGTCCTTCCTCAATGTAAGACCCCTTTTTTTTCATGTAAGACCACTGCCCTGGTGGGAGTAGGAAGCCCAGCCTTGCGCCTGAAGAGCTGCCGCTGGATTTGAACCGTCAACCCTGTGGGCCGCAGTTCCGCACACAACCACTGTGCCACCAGGGCTCAGCATAAGACTACATTGTTCTAACAACTTGGTATTCTGTGGTGCTCACACTTCCAACACAATCACTGAAGACAAAATGGGTGCACAATCAAATGTAGTGAAGAAAGAGGATGATGCCTGAATAGCAAAAAATACAGCATCTGGGGTCTTAAAGGCTTCAAGTTAAACAAACGGCCATCTAGCAGAGAAGCAAAAAGCCCACATGGAAGAAGCACACCAACCTGTGTGATCATGAGTGTTACCTGACTGGGAAACAGGCATAAAAAACCCACAAACAAACCACAAACAAACAAACCATATTGTTGAGAAAGAGGGGATTCAGGACAGAGACCCCAAACCCATCTGTTGACATTGGGGCATCCCCTCACAGAAGGGTCACAGGGAAGGGATGAGTCAATCAGGGTGCTATAAAGCACTGATGAAACACATAATACCCCCCTGGTTCCTTGAGGCTTCCTAGCTCTCCCACTATCATGACCCCAGTACTGACTTTTATTGCTGACTGTACTGGAGTAGGTGCAGAGGTACAGCTAAGAAAGAAGAGCCCACGACACACAGAATCCAGGGACAGGAATTGGAGTAGTGGTACCAGAAGGGTAGGAGAAAGGTGGGGAGAGGAGGAGAGGAAGGGGCACTCTATCACGATGACCGACGTATAACCGCACACTACCCCGCCTCCAAGGGGATGAATAACAGAAACCACAAGGGACAGGAGACAGTGGCCAATCTAAGATATAAAAATAATAGTAGTTTATAATTTATCAAGGGGTCATGAGGGTGGGGGTGGGGATGGAAGGGAAAAAGAGGAGCTGATATCAAGGACTCAATAGAAAGTACTTGTCTAGAAAATAATCATGGCAACATTGTACAAATATACTTGATACAATTGATTCATGGAAGGTTATAAGAGCTGTAAGGGCCCCCAATAAAATGATCTTTAAATAAATAAAAAAAGTAGTGAAAATGACAGTGACATATAATAGTTTAGGCAATCTTAATGAAATCTTAAAGTATTATTGAAAAATAAAAATGGAGATTCTGAGGCTTTAAAGATAGAAAGTTGAAATTAAAATATATTAAAAAATATACCCCCTCTATGTTTATCAACATGGTTGGGTTCCAAAGACCAGGCCCTTGTGCTAAAGTCAGTGCTATGTGAAAATGGAGAATGACTGCATCAGTTCACCAAATGGAAGATGATTGCATCATAGAATAATTGTCAATTTACAT
This sequence comes from Nesogale talazaci, assembly GCA_004026705.1. NCBI lineage: Eukaryota > Metazoa > Chordata > Mammalia > Afrosoricida > Tenrecidae > Nesogale > Nesogale talazaci. The sequence goes on from PVJH01010849.1 coordinate 8,696, forward strand.
CCTTACGTTTCTGCCAAACCAGTGAGACTCATACCCAGTTAAGTTGACAAGTAACCTTAACCACCACATTTAGCGTCATTCTTGTCTGTGCTTTTGTATTTGTTTTTGATTGCCAGAAATATGTTGTTACTATACAAAGCATCAAGATAGTAGATTTTTCACTGTTGCAAATATGAAATGCCAGATAGCAAGATAGTCTGTAAGTGTCTAGAAGTCTATAACTAGGTGTGAAGTAAAAATATTGCAGTTTGTGGAATTTGTTATTTAGATGACAATAGGATAAAGTACACATTTATAAAATGAAGTGTATGCTCTTATCAATCCTTAAAGTGGATGTAAATGTTTTCATTGCAAATATTTATCTGTTTGTAAAATGCATATATAATTTATTGAAGTGCTTTATGTCGACATGCATGGGCCCAGATAGACTTTGTCTTAAGAAGTTGGCTAGGATAGAAATTCTTCTCATGATAGATGAAGATATGAAGGCTCAGAGAAGTGAAGGGACTTATCCAGGATCACCCAGCTCATTTAGGCCAGAACAGTCAGAACCGGAGACCAAGAAACACTAATGCAATTTTTGTCACTTCTCTCCTTTTCGGTGGGTGATTTCCAAAACCCCAAAGAAGCAGGATGCTTTCTAATCCACCTAGCTGGTTTAGCTTTAAGTTCTGTGATCAGACTATACCTTGAGTGTATGGCTGCTCAGTGTAGTGCAAGAAGCTCAAGCTTTAGAGCCAGATGGACTTGGAATCAAAATCTCGCACTGACACTCAGGTCTGCCACGTGGCACAACTCCATGACAAGGTGGTTTATGTGAATCTATCTGTGAATAGGGCCAAATGAGCAAGGGTCATGGGAAGGATCAATCTTGCATACTCCTTAACAACTCTTTATAATTATTTAAGCTGGATTTTGAAGACTGACATAAATATAATTTTTCAATGGCAAGAATCATGAGTTAAAAAGTGATTTTCTGGTTTCGCCCCCATCTTTCTTGTTGCTGCCTCTTGGCCTTTTTGCTGGTTTTTGTTTTCTGCTGACTTCCTAAGGTGAGAGAGCTTTGGGGATCATTTACCTATTGACAGTTTCCTCCATCTCATTCAATCTTTTGACTTTACATCTACAAAGAAACTCTCAGATTAATCACCAGCCCTGATCTTTCCTCTAAGCTCCAGTCTCATATATTTATTGCCAACGTGGTAGCTTCACTTTGTCGTCTACAAAGCATCTCACATTTACCAAGACCACTGCTGTCCACTTAATTCCAATTCATGGTGGCCCCAGAGGACAGGGTAGAACTACTCCATGGAGTCTCTAAGATTGTAATCTTTACAGAAGAAGACTTTAGGTAGCAGCTGGACTCTTAACCACTGTATCTCCAGAGCTCCTAATATGTTCCAAAGAGAGTTTTTAATCACTTGTTATGTGTTTCTCTTATAATTGTACCCATATTTGTGACTCGATCTACCCAAATCCTAAAGTCAAAATCTAGTACACTACTCTCTCTCTCTCTCTCTCTCTCTCTCTCTCTCTCCCTCTCTCATTTCCCTGCCCCCCCCCCCTTACCCCCCGCTGCATATTCCCACAGAGGAACCATTAAGAGAAGATGGAAAGAACACAGAGAGTCACTGTGCCAAAAAGAACTAGTCCATATTCCACCATTTCAGGAGGTAGCATATGAGTAAGATCTGATAACACTGAAGTGAGAGGTTCAAGTCACACAGCACACCTAAGCTCCCAGTGAAATGGTTTTGAAAAAGTAAAAACAAAAAGTAGCTGCAAAAAGAGAGATGTCTAGACTTGAAATTAAGCCTGTATCAAAAAAATCAACTCCACACTTTGATATTTTTTGTTTAATTAAGCTTCCATGATTTTGTAGTAATGCTTTGTGGCTTAACTTCCTAGTAGAATCCCTGTCGAGGCATGGATTCCATATTTTTATGTCTTTATTTATTTTCTAAAAATTTATTTTGCATCCCTAACACCTAGCAAACTGTCTAGTATCTAGTAGATGCTCAATGAATGTTTAAAAGAAGGTAATCAATGGAGATAAGCAACTGAGTTTTAAATAGGTCCTATGATAGCAACTACAAGAAAACACACATCGAAAATTTAGATTTTTAGGGATGTCCAGCCTATGACTTTTAAGTTTAATAAAAGTCTCTCATTACAATTAAACCTCAAAGAGTACTTACTGGCTGACAATTTTGCTCTTGAGGTTCTTCACTTGAGTTTTTAATTAAAAAAACAAAAATTTTATAAGCAAGAGTCTAAAAGATATCAGTCATCACATTTTTCTCATTGACATATAAAAACAATGATGACTTAGGGCAAAGAACCCAGAGATAGGTTTGATAAAGTCATTTTCTCCCTTGATACCTTTTTGTTGTCTTTTGAATATGCTTTATATCTCTATGGTAATTTAAGAAAACTATTCACACATCCTAGGACCCTAATCTAACCTTAGAAAATTTGAGTTTCATTCTGATTTGTCACACAATATTCACCCCGTGTGCATCTTTTGTGTTTCTGTATTTTATTTGAAATCAAAATATACATGTCCATATTGGTAGAGAAATATAGGAAGCTATGTCACTTTATAGTATTTTCAGATGATGAATATACAGTGTATTTTACATGTAATTTTTATTTCCTTCTATCAAGTGTAACAATATGTTGAATTTGCCATGGGCCTTTAAAGCTTCGATGTTGTGAAGAGCGCTGCATGAAATTTTAAAGAGAGTGGACCTTTCATCTGTACAACAGCAGGACACCTCTCTATAGGGACAAGAAAGGAAGAGGGCGAGAGAAAGAACATTTCTGAAGCAATAGCAAAAAATAACAGCAGAAGCAATTATTTCATGAAAGGTTGATTTCTTCTCTTTCTTATATTCCCACCCCCACCCCACCCCCAAATTTCTTAGCTGGAGATTGTCTGCCTTGTTGCCTTCATCTCCTGGTGTATGTTTAATTTTCAAGTTTCACATGGTCCAAATGTGGGGGAAAAATCACAAAGAAAAGATGTGTATTTTAGAAGGTGATGTTATCAATAATAGCATTGAAACGTATTTACAAGGGATTTGTAAGTTGGGAATGATGGAAAGAGCTACAACTGGCATTCCCCAGAGTCCTTAGTTTGTTTATCTGCTTGGGGGAGTGATTAATGTAGACATGTTCTCCTCCTGATTCTCCTTTCTCCTATAAACCATTACAACAAACTTTGACTGAGCTGGGAAGATAAGAGATTCTAATCTCTCCATTTCTGCGGCTAATTGTAGTATGCTTTCTTTTTATTTGGGTTAGGGCTGGTACTCCCAGCAGGCAGCTAACGATGTGTACAGTTGTGGCTATCATTCTGCCAGCAATGATAATAACCAAACCTAGGCCACTGTCTCTTGTCACTGGGCTCCCGGGAAGTCCTCAAAACAAACTTCTCAGAGTCTCCGCACAGCATTTGAACTTCTCACTTAAAGTTTTGAATGTTCTCTGTCCTCCCCACATCCCAGACCCACATCTGTGGAGTTGAGAGGATCATGTACGTCTCTGGGTACTAACCGTGATATTTTCTTACTGTAGAATGTTGAGAAGATTGATAAAATACTCTTTGCTTGGACCTTGAAATCTTCGAAGGAAAAGCCCTGTGCTGGTTTTCTCTGTGTGCTAAAATAAACCAGCAAAAATTTAGTGGCTTAAAGTGACAAAAGATTATTATTTTATAGCTCTAGAGGTCACAAGTCTGGGATGAGTATTACAGAGTCCAAATCAAGGTGTTGTTACTGCTGCTTCATTCCCGGAGGCTCCAGAGAGGAACAGTGTGGGCCTCTTTTCTGCCATCTAGAAGTTGACTCATTTCCTTGTGGCCCCTTCTTCCATCTTTTGATCACATCGTTCCAGTTTCTGCTTCCATCACTCAATTTCTTTCTTTCACATCACTGCCCTGGTGGGAGTAGGAAGCCCAACCTTGCTGCTGGAGAGCTGCTGCTGGATTTGAACCGTCAACCCTGTTGGCCGCTGTCCTGCACATAACCACTGTGCTACCAGGGTTCAGCACTCAGTATCTGTCTTCTCAAGACACCTACCTTTTCATCTCTGTGGCTGGGAGGTGGGTGGGGGTGCATGGACATCTTTCAGCCTATCACATCTCTATGAAATTATATTACATCAATATTTTGCAGTTAGCATGAATTTTTTTTAAATTTGTAGATTTCCAGATTATTCCATTCTCCAATGTCAGAGACCATACATATATTAAATGTGCAAGAGAGAGTTTTGTCTACCTCCTTTCTAAAGTTCATCTTAAACAATAAGCAATGATTGTTTCAAGGGAGCCTGATGCCGTGAGATGTAAAGTCATTGTAACATTGTTACAATACCAGCTATCCTCACTTCCTGAGGGATGGAAAAACTGTTACTCTTCCTCTTACAATCATGAAAGACCTCTCTTAATTTGGGGACAATCTCTTTTTGATTAACTGGTTATAGCTGTAGGAAGAATGCTCATACACTCACCCCACCTCCCTAAACTTAATCACTTCGTCCTCTTGTTTCAATACCCCTTGCACATACTTTTATTATAGCTCTCTTATTATTATATTTATTTGTCTCTTTGTTCCCTCTGAAATTGACTTACTTGAGGATAGGGGTCCTGCCTTATTTATCTCCTTAATTTGCTAGCCACATGGTAGACATTTTTGTTTTCTTTTGAATGAGTGAAATACTAAACAACCTTCAATTGGTCCCAAACCCACAGAGTGATTTGTGAAAGATTCTTTAGGACCTCATCCCCTTCTTTGCTGGCCCTCACTTTCTGTTCCCTTCATGTCCTGATTCTCTGTCCCAATTGCCATTCTCCAGGCCACCTTTCATTTGATCTTTGCATCTTTGTTTCCATTGAGATACTAGGAAAGCAATGCTTGAGGAGACTTTCTCAGCATATTGCAGGATACCCCTATGTGGTTTCCATTTCACATATATTGAGGCGTGAGAGCTGACATGACATCCCTAAGACCATACAGCTAGTAAGGAGGCCAGTCTGAACTCAGCTCATGTCAGGTTTCTATATTAATAACTATTGGAGCCTCCTGATATGGGGCTGCCTTTCCATAGGGATTGTTTTGTCCTTGCAGAAAAACTTGCATTTCCCTTGTGCTAATCAGAATGCTTGAAAGACCTCTAATTATTTAAGATTTGAGTTCTGGGTTAAGGTTTCTAATGATAAGGTCTCTTTTGTTCTCATGTGTTAGATCCTTCAGAGGGAACTCTGTGGAATCCACTCTGCACCACATGTCTCAATCAGCCATTGTCACAAACCCTGACAACTGATTTCTAAAGAAATTCAGCTGAACAGAATATCCCTTCTACTCTCTATCCAAACCCCACTTTAAAAAAATAGTGGAATCAGTTATTCAAACAATGTCATACAGGCACCCTCTCTAGAGAACAGATGAAAATGAATATGAGGGTTTTTTCAAACCTCTCGACAAGGGTACTGGACACGAATTTCTCCTAGCCAGCTGCTGCAATTGCTGCAGTTTTGTGAATTTCTTTGCGATTTTCCCCTTGACCAAAATTCACTAAGTCATTTTCAAGTGTGAAGCATTCAGCAAGCAATGGCAAGGCATAGGCACCAGAAAGGGGCACCTGATTTCCATGACAAATAGGTAATGCTGTTTTAGCGAGTGGAGCTACTTTCTGTATTGCTGTATGGGCTTATACAGCAACACCATTTGGAATCGAATGGAACCTACCGGCGGGAGTCATCCCAAAGGAATGGAGAGATAGTAATTGAATCAGCTGGTGGTATAATGTGGAATGATTTCAAAATCAACTTTAAAATTGATTCAAGTAAAGGCACCACACACCCATTAAAATATGGCATTATTAAAGAAATACAATGCATCTGATACTTTAAAAAATGGACGTAAGTTTTCTATCAATGTGCCATACCAGGTTTGCGCCATAGAGCTTGTGTTAGCCCAGGTAAACTAGAGAAACAACTACATAGCCTCGCATATGGCTATAGAGGAATGGTTTATATACAAAAGTAATGGAACATTGAGAAAGCATCCCAACCCAGTCCAGTTCAAAGTCAGAAGTCCGATATTAGCTCATATGTATGATACCAGTCTATAATGTCTCCCTCCAACTCCCAAAGTCACAGTCTAGTGGGTGCAGAGTCCTGGCGCTGGCAGGGGTCTCCTCATGGCTCCTCGCTTCCAGGCTCTGGGTCCATCAACAGCATCCAGTGGTGGTAGAAGCAACTCAGCACTGGCAAGGGTCTCCAGGTGGCTTCTTCAACTTCAGAGGTCTGGTCCCATCAGGGCAAGGCTGTGTGGCTTCTCCTCTGACTCATCCAGCTCCGTGGACACTGCCATCTTCTCTTGTCCGTAGTTGGTTGTCTCTGAGACTAACTCCCCGAAATGAGGGGATAGCTTCTCATCTCCATGAGGGAAATATCGCGAGATTTCCCAGAAGTCTCAGGATAAAGGAGGCCTCATTGGCTACTCAATGGCTATCTCCAGATGAACAGGCTCCACTCTACTCCTATACCTCAATTCTGAAATTAGCATAAGTACATGACCACCACAGAGCTTTTTTTAAAAAAAAAATTTAAAGACTCAGCAACCTTTCTACAAGACTCATGACCTACAACCCTTTGCCGTAGTTGGGGGGAGGCATCACTGCCCTCTGGTGGTCGTGGGAGCTCCCCAGTGCTGCTCCTGAGAGCCGCCGCTGGATTTGAACCACCAAGTCCACGGGCCGCAGACCCACACTCAACCACTTACACCACTGGGACTCAGCCCATTCTTTATATATTTTAACTGTGGTTCTATAGCAAGACCCAATTGACCTAGGTTTATGACAGATTTCTGAGATAAATTCTCCTACCTTGCCTTGTGTCAATTATTTGGATTGTGTGAAATCCAAACAGGCCTAAAATAACAAAAGAGAGTGGGAATAAACCTAAGGGAGTCTCTAGTTCTTTGTTACTCATACAGCCCTTCAAGCCATAGTTCTCCTTTTTGTGATACATTATAAATCCCAGTCTCTGCATCTACAGTTATGATCCTATTTTGGGGTGAGTTATCTCTTATGCCCATGAGGTATTATTAAGGTGGAATATGTCTTGACTCCCCCCACCTCTACTTATTAGAGGGTAAGACTCTGCAGCCACACAGAGAAACTCAGGCAAATTTGCTCTCTTGCTCTGGGTCCTGAATCTCCTTTACCTCCACCTGACTTCTGAGTCTTGGGACTTGAGTGGGCTGTTGCCTGACTGGATTCACCAGTTTTTGCCATCTTTGGGTTAACAGCCTGGTTTGGTGTGAATGATGAGAAACCTCCAAACAGACATCAGAACGACAGCTTTGGGACTTGCCACGCTCCACAACCAGTTGAGCCATTACCTTGAGATGATGCATTTTGAAAACGTTACATATTTGTGATATCTTTAGCCTCCACCTCTCTGGGATGAGCTCTGTACTGATCCTTTTAAAAGAAATTAGTTTTCTAGACTACGTAGGCTCCAAAAAGAAAAAAAAGGCTCATCTATGGCCAATGGGTGGGTTCACTTTATAACAGATTTCATGGGTGACATTACGTTGGTGAAACTATGGTTCATGCACTAAACTTTGCCTTGGCAGGCTGAGGCATTAGCTTTTGACTTCACATTGGATGGCTTAGACATCTTGCTTATACCAAAGTCCCTGTTGCCCAGGAAATGTTTGAAAGGATACAGTGACCATATGCCTCTTTGAAGTCCCCTTTCCCCTGTATTCCTTTGGTAAGAGATGCTTTTTTATAATTGATCCATTATTTTGGTAGTTATATTAATACCGACATCAAGGATATGGCCAAGTAATGCTGACCCATAAGTCATTCTGTGTCTAAGAAAGGAAAGAGTACATGAAGTTAGTTGAAAACATTGGCATTGGAGTACAACAAAACTGGCCTCCGGTGCAACTTATGGTCTGAAAAAAACAGCATATTGCTGTCCATATTTGTTGTTTCCAGGTGCCATGGGGTTGGTTCCCACCCATAAAGGCCTTATGCACAACAGAACAGAACCCAAGGAAACACCGCCTGAGCCTGCTCCAGCCTCACCATTGTGTTTGACGTGTGAGCGATTGTTGCAGCCCTGGGTCCACTCAGCTTGTTGAGGGCCTTCCTCTTTGTCTCTGCCCCTGTTTGTTGTCAAACTTGACATCCTTCTCCAGGGACTGGTCTCTCCTGATAAATAACATGTCCAAGGTATATGCCACCACACTATGGCAAACTGACAGATAAGTGGTGGCTTCAAAGCTTATAAACTACATCAAGTAATGTAATGCACACACGAGTTACCTTATGAGCAGTCAACCGTGTTTGGGCATGAAAACATGACTGGTCAGTAATGCGTTTAGACCGTTGTGTGGGAATGTGTCTGTCTATTTTATCATTAGTAGCATGTTAACATGCATAGAACGTTGGCAGCATACAATTTGCTGATATGACTCACAGATGCTCAAATGATGGGATTTTAAAGAATACTTATAATAAAAGGCAATAAGAAAAAAAAACTGGCCTCAAAGTTCTGTCGCATATTAACTATGCGATTCTTGGTAATTTCTGTAACTTCCCCTACACTCATTTTTTTCATTTAATCAACTAAGGACAATCAGACCACTTTTCCAAGGGGATCTGTGAAGATTAAATGAGATATGAAAATAAAAAACCTTGGTGCTTGTCACAGGGAGATTGCTCAGTAGTTGCTGTCAGTTTCGTTACGTTTGGTGGCCCCTGGTCAGTATTGTCTGATCTAGCTTGTATTAATTTCCAAGTTTAACTTTCTCGGGGAAATCATTTTGTTTATTTTACTTCCAGGTCCTGAGAGAGTGCTCTCTGATTTTCAAGTTCTTAGTGATCCTCAGGTGCCAACGATGCCTAGCACACCTCACTCACTGCCCAATAGCTCCTCACTTTTGCAGCCAAAGAATTCATTAAAGTTCCCAGGACAGATTCCATTCAGATGGTCTATTCTCAAGGTAGTATTTTGGCGCTCATGTACTTGCTTTTCATCATCGTCAACTTGAACTTGTAGATGAGTAATTGATAGTCTGTTCTGTAGTTGGCTCCTAGCCTTATTTCTGCTGATGTTATTGAGCTTCTCCACTGTCCAGTTCCACAGATGAAATTGATTAGATTCCTGCGTGTTCCATCTGGCAAGGTCCATGTGTAGAGTCACCACTAATATTATTGACAAAAAATTATTTGCAATGAAAAAGTCGTGGGTCTTGCACAGTTCAAGCAAGCAATCTCTATCAAGCTTTTTTTTTTTTTTTTGCCTATCACCCAAAGTCTTATTTTTCAACAACCGATCCCTCCTTTTTCTTCCAACAATTTTGTTCTGTTACAGTGTTAGGTGCCAATGAGTTGTTTCCGACTCAGTTGTTTCGTCAGAATGAAACACCACTGCAGTCCTGCACCAGCCTCTTAATTGTTCCTGTGTGTTAGCCCAGTGTTGCTGCCACTGTGTCAGTTCGTCTTGGAAAGGCCCTCCTCTTTTTTGTTGCCCTTCTACTTTACCAAGCACGACATCCTTCTTCAGCCACTGGTCTTCACAGTACACGAGAGGAAGACTCGTCATCCCTGGTTTTGCATTCTAATCCCCTGTAATTATTAGTGTATTTTGTCTGAATGTCTGCTCTATTTCAGGTTGTAAAATTTGCTACCATTCTTCAATTTCTTCGTCTTTGGCTTGAGAGGCCGGTGTGTAAATTCGCATAATAGTCATATTAATTGGTCTTCCTGGAAAGAGAATAGATGTTACCTTATCACTGTACTTCAAAATAGATCTTTAAATGTTCTTTTTGACAATGGATGTGACACCTTTCCTTTTCAATGAATCATTCCTGGCAAAGACCAGGGTAGAATAAATGCATTTGAACTTTGTTGTTGGAAAAGAATATTGAATAGATTATGGACTGCCAAAAGAGCAAGCAAATCTCTTTTGGAAGTATAGCCAGAATATTCTTTACAAGCAAGGATGATAAGTCTTATCGATCAGTCCCTAGATAAGGACATAATGCTTGGTAAAGTAGAGGGGCAGTGAAAACATGCAAGGTCCGCTGTGAGATGATAGAGTGTTGACAGTGGACTTAAGCATAACAACAACTGGGAGGATGTCATGGAACCAGGCGGTGTTTCATTTTCTGACCCAGGGGCTTGCTATGGGTCAGAACTGACGCAAGCACCTCACAACCACAGGGTTAGCACGTGTTCATATCTACGTTCACTGCTGACCACAGCACTGGTTGGTACCAGGAGAGGAGGGCATCCTTTCTGAAGCTCCAATCCTGCCTCTGGCTCCTTTGCTAAACCTGCCTCTGCTGTCCAGTGCAATACAAGCCAATCATCAACATGTCACCTACATACATGCTCATGGAAAATTCAAATGACACATAAGTACCATACGTGAAAATGATCATTCTTCAGTTTGAAACAAATATCTACTGTTGAAATATATCACTCTAGGCTTTGTTTATGCTTTTATAGACTTTATTTTTAAAATGGTATTGACTATACATACTCTTTCACAATATGCTTATTTTATTTAATATTTCTTGATTTCTTCAGGCCCTAACTTACAAATCCACAATCCTTAAAAGTTTTTGTTGCACAGTTTTCCATAAATGAATCAGTATTTAACCGTCAGAGTGTTGATAGGTTTCTAATTTTTAATACTAAAAAGCAAGATTCCAGAGAAGACTATTCAGTTAAAAGGCATTTTGCCTAATTAACATTCTGCTAGATCCTACCCAACTCTCTTCTTTTTGAAAATTATTTTATTGGGGCTCATACATTTCATCACAATACATACAGGCATCCATTGTGTCAGGCATATTTGTACATTTGTTGCCATCATCATTTTCAAAACATTTTCTTTTTACTTTAGCCTTTGATATCAGTTCCTCATTTTCCCCTTCCCTTCCCAACCCTTCCTCTCTCATGAACCTTTGATAATTTATAAATTATTATTTTTTCACCAGCTCTCTTCTTAAGAGCCTGTATCAGTTTATACTCCTATCAAAAGTGTACAAGATGGTGTATTTACACATACAGCCAGCCATCAATACTGGATCTTATTTAAGTTAGAAAATTTTAATCTTCCATGTATAATATTTCATTTTAGTTTGTATTTTCTTATCTATGAGATTAGTCTCTTCTTGCAGAGTTTTTCCTTTCTTTCATTTCTACTTGTTTTGAATACTGTTGAGTTACATACTTCTCTTAGTTTTCTTTTAAGCTGTTTACTTTTATTGTTGCTTTATAGGAGTTGTTGGTATATTATGGGCTTCAGTCCATTTGTCAGACATGCCATAACTTTTCTACCAGTTTCTGTCCTTTAATTTAGTTTTTTATCTCCTTACAGTAACCTTATAGGACAGAGAAGAACTGCCCCATAAGGTTACCAAGGTTGTAAATCTTTATGGAAGCAGAAGGTCACATCTTTCTCCTACAGAGAAGTGGGCTGATAGATTGAAATTGCCAAATTTTCAGTCAGTATCAGAATCCTTCACTAATGCATCATCATGCCATATCTAAATATTTAAAAATTTTGATCATTTGTTTAATGCTTTCATATTATGATATTTAAATTTTTCATGTTTGTAAAGGAACTTGGAATTTAAAAAATTTATTCAATCTTGCCTTTAGGGACATAGTCTAATGTTATTGATAAGTTACAAATAATAAATGTAGTGTACATGAAGCTTAATGGCCTTATTGCAAACTCCAACTACTTTCAAATAAATTAATAAATATTCATTGGACACATACTGTATGTTTAGTATGTTGATAACAGAAATTAAATATAAAATATGGTCTCTGCTTTCAAAGCATTTGTGTGTGAATCATGCATTTTAAGAAATTTTGTTGTTATTGTGTACCAGCTGCTTATAGGGCTTCCAAGGCTGTAATCTTTACAGGAGCCAGGGTTTTGTTTTGTTCCCCCACGCCCTCCTGCAGAGCTATTGGTAGGTTTGAACTGCTGACTGTTGAATTGTGGAATTACAGAACTGGTGTTATTTATCTATTGCTGAATTAGAAAGCACTCATCACTTAATGATTAGAAAGGCAGCCATTTATTTGTTGACTGATAATTTTGAGCAGCGTAGGTAGTTCTTGTGGTCTGAGCTGAGTCTGGCTAATCTTACAGTGGATAAAGTATAGAATGATGCAGGGAACATCAAAAGAGGATGGAAAACTACAGAGTCTCTGTACCAAAAAGAACTAGTTAACACCCCACAGTTCAGAAGGTAACATAGAAGAAAGAACCCATGGTGTTGAAGGAAGACGTTCGAGGCGCACTGAAAACAGTAGCCCAAAACAAGACTCTAGGAATTGAAGGATTACCAGTCGAAATATTTCAACAAGCTGACGAACTCCTGAAAGCTCATACTTGACTGTGCCAGGGAGTTTGATGGATAACTACTTGTCACATCCTGGAAGAGATCCGTGTTTGTGCCTATCCCACAGAAAGGTGACCCGAAAGAGTGCTCACTAGAGAACAATATCATTGATAAGTAAACTTTTGCTGAAGATAATGCAACAACAGTTGCAGCAGTGTATTGACAGAAAGCTACTAGAGAGGTTCAGGTGGGGTCCAGAAAGGACGTGGAACAGCTATATCATTGCTGATGACAGATGGATCTTGGCTGAAAGCAGAGAAAACCATAAAGATATTTACGTGGGTTTTAGTTAAGGTGACCAGATGTCCCACTTTTTAACAACTTAACAACGTCCCGCAGCATTTTAAAATGAAAATAAATATACTACAATGCTATTTTTGCATTCTCTGAAAATTTTTGTTGCTCCACATAGACCGAATTTTTAATAAAGAGCTGCCTCCCCACCCCCGGTCAATGGTGTCCTGCTTAAAATCTGGTCACTTTAGTTTTATTGATTGTGCCAAACTATTTGACTGTGTGGATCATAACAATTTGTGGATAAACTTAAGAGGAGGCACTTCAGAACGTTTGATTGTGCTCATGCAGAACTTGTACATGGATCAAGAGGTGTTTGTACAAACAGAACAAAGGAACACGGGCTTAAAATCAAGAAAGATGTGTGTCAAGGCTGTATTCTCTCATCATACTTATTCAATCTGTATGCTCAGCAAATCATCAGAGAAGCTGGGTTACATGAAGAAGTATGTGGCATCAGGATTGGGAGGAAGGCTTATTTATTTATTTATTGTAAATCATTTTATTGGGGGCTTTTACAGTTCTTATAACAATTCATGCATCAATTGTATCGAGCACATTTGTACATATGTTGCCAACATCATTTTCAAAACATTTTCTCTCTACTTGAGCCCTTGGTATTAGCTCCTATTTTTCACCCCCCGCATGCTTGATGAATTATAAATTATTTATATATTTTACACCATTCACTCTCTTCCTTCTCCCACATTTCTGTTGTGTGTTATGTGTTGATCATTGTAACCTGTTTCCCCCTTCCTCCCCCAGCCCCCACTTCTCCCCCTATCCTTCGGGTATTGCCTTTCTGTTCCTGAAGGGTTTATATGATCTGGGTTCTGTGTGTTGTGAACTCTTATCTGTACCAGTGTACATGCTGTGGTGAGCCAATTTTAAAGGTAGAATTGGGGTTCTGTTGGGGGTGGGGTGGGAGAAAGCATTAAAGAACTGGAGGAATATTGTGGGTTTCATCAGTACTTTATTGTACATTGACAGAATCCTCCCTTTGAGGAAATGTCCAATTGTCACCAGATGGGCTTTGGGTACTCTTCTTTGAGGAAATGTCCAATTGTCACCAGATGGGCTTTGGGTCTCCTCTCTGACACCCTCATTATTATTGGTATGACTAGTTGTCTTGGGTCTTCTGATGCATCCCATAATCATACAGACTAGCGTGCTTCTTCTGTGTGGACTTTGTTGCCTCCTGCTAGATGTTCACTTGTCTAACTCCATGCCTTTAAGACCCCAGATGCTGTATCTTCTAATAGCTGGGTACCATCAGCTTTCTTTACCATATTAGCTTATGCAGCTGTTTTGCCTTCAATGATCATGTCTGGAAGGTGAGCATCACAGAATGCCAGGTTATTAGAACAAAGTGTTCTTGCATTGAGGGAGAACTTGAGTAGAGACCCAATGTCTGTTTGCTACCATAATACTTAACTTAAAAATATATGTACATAGACTTATATCCTTATTGTTATATTATTACATTTACATATATGAATGCCTATATTTATACTTCTATAAATGTCTTTTGTCTCCAAGTTACTTCCTCATTTGGAGGAAGACTTATTAATAACCTTCAATATGCAGATGATACAACCTTGCTTGCTGAAAGCGAGAATTAGAAGCACTGCTAATGAAGATCAAGGATTGTTGCCTTCAGTATAGATTATGACTCAATGCAAAGAAGACCAAAACTGGACTACTAAGTAACATAAATGGAGAAAAGGTGAAAGTTGCCAAGGATTTTCTTTCTTGGATTCATAGTCAATGCTCATCGAAGCAGTAGTCAAGAGATCGAAAGACATGTTGCACGAGGTAAATTTGCTGCCTAAGACCTTTTTAGAGTGTTGAAAAGCAAGGATGTTACTTTGAGGACTCAAGTGAACCTGACTCAATCCATGATATTTTCCATCACCTCATATACATGTGAAAGTTGACATCGAATAACTAAGGACAAGGAAGAATCGATGCACTTAATTGTGGTACTGGAGAAGGAAATGGAAAGTACCCCGGACTGCTGAAAAAACAACCCAATCTGTCTTGGAATAAGTAAGGCCAGAGTGTTATTTAGAGGCAGAGATGGCAGGACTTCGTCTTACATACTTTGTCAGGCGAGGCCACCCCCTAAAGAAGGACATCATGTTTGGTCATGTGGAGGATGGCAAAAAAGAGGAAGACCTTCAATGAGATGAATTGACACAGTGGCTGCCTCTAAGGGCTCCACCGTAAGACATCTTATAAGGATGGTGTTGTTGTTGTGGTGGTGTATAGGATCCTTATGAGTAGGAACTGATCTGTTAGCATTTAACAACAGTCAGTTGATAGGATTGTTTGAGGGTGTGTGTTTTACAATGGCTACAGCTGGGATGACTGAGTCCCTTCTCCATATGACTTGCAACCACCAATAACCTAGTCTGGGTTTATTGGTCACAGAATTTAAGAAAGTTTGAGAATGAAACCCTCAAGTTCTATTAGACCAAGACTCAGGACTAGTATATCCTCACTTTTTGTTGCTTTCTGATGGTTGAAGGAAGACTAGCTGTGGTTCAAGGAGTAGGGAAATTTACTCTCTTTATAGGAGGTGTAAATTATTATCATCTTTGCACTGGGCACTTGTAATTCAGATACTTGGTTGTTGAGAATTTAATTATTGGTTTTATGCCTGATAATCATGAACAAATTCTCTCTTTGACAATACCAGGTGAAAACATAAATAGTTGGGGAGTGAAAATATAAATAAATATAATTTCTTATTTTTCTTTGTGTCAAAGGCTGTTGTTGGCTTTTAGGGAAGTTTTAGTTCATCCTGATTCAAGCAGAGCAAATTTATAAACATACCGTCCACTTCAATATGGATTAGAAGTCAGTGAAAAGAAAACCCAAATGCACACAATCAGACCAAGAGATAGCATCAAATCAAACAGAAAAGATAGACATTGTCAAGGATTTCATCTGGCTTGGATCCACAATCCACAATCACTGCTCATGGAAGCAGTCGTCGGGAAATAAAGCAACATATTGAATTGGACAAATCTTCTGCCATGACATCTTGAAAGCGGGGAACAAGAAGGTCACTTTGAGGGCCAATGTACGCCTGATCCAAGCCATGGCATTTTACATTGCCTCACGTACATGTGAAAGTTGAACACTGAGTAAGGAAGAATGAGGGACAATGGATGCCTTTGAATTTTGGTGTTGACAAAAGTACTGAAAGGACAGTGGATGACCAGAAGAACAGCCGATCCGTCGTAGAGGAAGTACAACCAGAATGCTCGTTAGAAGCAAGTCTGTTAGTAGGAGAGACCCGCCCTTGGAAAAGGAAATGATGCTTGATAAAGCAGGAGGTCAGTGGAAAAGAGAAAGACCCTTGATGAGGTGGATGGCAGTGGCTGCAAAAATGGATTCAAGCATGGCAACAATTGTGAAGATGGCTCATGATGAGGTTGTGGATCCTTCTGTTGTGCACGGAGTCACTGTGCATCAGGAGTGACTTGATGGCACCTAACAGAATAATGTATCATGTACTTGCCTCTGTGGGAAACAAACAAACAAGCAAACAATGGAAAGTGCAGAAGGTGTGGTGCTCAGTTCCTGCAAGAAGAGCGATGGTCATGAATGGGAAGCCTTAGGTCCTGTAAGTTAAAAGTGTTAGCTTCCAGTCTAGGTCAATTGCAGTTTCATCAGCCTGTATTTTTCAAGGTACTTGGCTTTGCTTTCAATTTCTGGTCTAAATAATTAGTGCAATCCTTTTGACTTTGTATGAACAGTACTAGGAATTCCATCAAGTTTTGTTTTTATGACTTAGAAATGAAGGGAGGTGACCCTGAAGACTTCTCTCCCTTCTAGAGATGGTAATAGTCCAGACAGCAGATATAAAGCTCAGGAGCAGTCACGTGGAGCTGCTGATTCACAGCTCCCTTTATAGAGTCTTCTGACTGAAACCGTAATTCATAATGAAGGAGGAATCTTAGGGTCTAACTTAAAAGGAAAAAAAAAAGGTATCTCTAAAGAAGGTGCTTGTTAAAAACTCAAAGTTATTTCCTATTGTTCTCAATTATTTCTTAGTTATGGAGGAGAGACACCCTGAGGATTCTATATATTTGTATATGAAAGCTATGGCTTTGCCAAGTTTTCCTCTGGCTCTTGTACATGTACACAATTATGCTAATTAAAATAAATATGCGGTTCAACAGATGAACAGTGTATCCCGGCAGAGTTGTCTGTGAATGCTGGGTCCAGAGTCTTGTTTGAATTAAGAGGATGTCTGCTAAGGAAAGGCGCCCTATGGAGATGTATAAGGCCAGAGCTTCCAGCGGTCCATACTGTCTTCATTGAGAGACATATTTATATCTTCCAGACTAGTAATTAATCACTCAGTGGGGTTTCTTGAAGGGGGAGTTCTACATTTACAGAGGATCTTTTTGTACTGCCAGGAACCACAAAGCACGGACACAATTAAAATGCTGATTTAATTTATTATATTGAGGCATAGAACAGGAATGTTTAAATGATGTTGACAGGGCCAAAATTTCATAACCACCTTTATAAAAATAGAAAACAAATGCCTACCCCTTTAAATTAAATTATATTAATAACATGTTTCTGTAAGCTGCCTGGAAACAAAATAAAGCTCTTGACATTAATTAAAAATTGAAGATGTTGTATCATTTGTTGTTAATGTGTAGTCTTTGTTAGGGGAAATATATTTCAAAGTGATCTATTTATGAAAATTAAATGGAGAAAATTGCCTATTGAGCAAATGTCGCTTAATAAGGCTGCTTTTCTTAGAAATGTGGATCCTTAAGTAACTAAAATGTTTTTATATTTCAATAATGGTTTCTAATTTTGATTCTCTGAAAAATTGTCTTTGTTACTTCAGGTTTGATATTTCCACACAGAATTCCATTGTCAGGAGGTTTATAAGCTCTAAAACCAGGAAGGCTTTCATATATTTTGGGGTGTTGGGTCACGTGTATCAGCAAAGAGAATTTCATCTGAAATGGATGTAGTTATGTGTGTGGACCTCCTCTAAATACCTCTGCAGGATGAGGCGCCAAAGGGCCCCATTAGCAGCCTTTAACTAGCTCTTCTCTAATGAATGCTATGTTCTGTGTCTCAAAGCTGCACTTTTCTGGTTTCACACAAACTAGAAAGTGCCATGAGATAATGGGATAGTTGTTTGCCCTCTTGTACCACACTGAGAAGGAGCTAATAGAGTCACCTCTGTGAGGACCGCACATGCAGATAATATTCTGAAAAGCTACACATCTCCAATGTCATGGGGGGAAAGTGGTTTTTCACCCTAGTTTAGGTTTTATTTTCCTTTGGCATTGGTACAAATGCATTTGACTTGGGCTTTGAAAGTTGATATTGAATACAACTTTTAGACACTGTATCAAAATAAAACAAAAACATATTTTATAGAGAGTGAAATAAATAAATTATATATGTTGCATGTTGCCTCCTACCACATTGCTCTCATTTTTTGGTAGACTTGGTAGTCCAATAACGAAATGGGAATTAATCAGATCCCTGTTGGTCTTGATAATTCAGGTGGTTGGAATGTAAATTGGATGGAAGAAATAGAATAGTCTGTCTAAGTGTGTTCCCCACTGGTTAAAATTAAGATAGTCATAGTGAAGTCGCTGTTTATTTTATTAATGTTTACATGATGCAAATTCCCTTCCAGGAAATGTCTCTGTTTTTGTGTAAAAATCCTTTACTTAAGCAATAAATAATTCATTATTGTTTACTCACCTCTTCATATAATTTTTAAAATGCTTAATTTACTTTTTTTTTTTTTTGGCATCACTGCTCTCCGGTGGTGGGAGTAGGAGGCCCAGCCCCACTGCTGGAATTGAACCTCTGTCCCAGTGGGCCGCAGTTCCATGCACAACCACTATGCCACCGGGGCTCAGCCCACTTAATTTACTTTTATCAGTTTCCTTGACATACAACTCACATTTCAGACATTATACTCATTCAGACACATTCATAAGTGTTATGCAACCACCACCATGATCAATTCCAGGACATTTCTTCTTCTTTGTACTTGTTGTTAGCTCCCCATTTCCCTCTAATCTCCTCTGCCATGTACCTTTGAATCTATTAATCTGGATGTTGTTTCTATAGGTTGACATAATCTGGTTTTTATATATAGAAAAACATATAAAATCAAGACAAAATACAAACAAATGGCCCAATAACAATGACAGGATCAAAGAGAGAAAAGCCTCAACTGAAAACAAAACAAAAATATTAAAAATGGGAGCAATTATACATTTGATCATGAGGGAGCTCAATGACCAGATGTTACATTTTGACCTAACTCTAACTGTGATAAGTTACCCTACAGTGGACTATGTCTGATAAAAGGTTTTCCCCATCTTTGGTCCATAATTAGAGGGGATCCACTGGAGATTTAATCCACATAGAGGATTCTACGGGTGGCTTTTGGTCTCTCACTGTCATCTGTAAACTTTTGCAAACTGGGTGTTCACAATTTAAGCTCTAATACTATTCCCTCCTCTGGATTAGGATTTATTATATAAGGCTTAGATCACACAGACTGGTGAGTTTCTTCTCTGTGGACTTACCTGATTTCTTTCTTAGATGGCTGTTTGCTCCAAAACAAACCTTTAAGACCCTGGAGGTTATTCTTTCTGATAACCAGATATTATCTACTTTCTTAAAAAACTTTGTTATAGCATCCATATCTTCAGTGATTACTTCAAGGGGAAAGGTATTGATCAGGACCGTGTCATAAGGACTAATTGTTCTTTGATTAGGGCTCCAGCTTAAAATCTATTTGTATATCTGTGGTTTATATATGTTCCTGGTTTACTTTAAAGACATCATTTTATTGTTGTTGAAGGCATTATAGATTATCTTCAGGGGGCACATGTAGGTCTATTATTATTACCATTAATTTAGCCAATGGTATAGCATTTGAAGCATTGTCAAGAGAAAGTATACATGTGCAGGACAGTTTTTTAGACCAAAATATATAGATTGTGGATTTGTACAGATTAACAATTTACGTGACTAGATTCCATTTACACTAACAATGAGGGTTGAAAGTAGGGCAAAACTTTCAACAATATTCATTCACAAATGCAGAACTGGGTTATATATATATCATAAAAGGCAAAAGAAGAAAGAAAATAGCACAAATATGGTGGTCTTTCCCCCCCCCCAACAGTTTTATTGACATATAATTCACATACCATACATATCAGTAGTTCAATCACATCAAGAAGAATTGTGCAACATGAGTCCATGGAGGTAAACTCAAAAAGTATAGTGGACATAAAGGATAAGCTACTTAATGCATACATCCTGGGTCGAGGTCCAGACAGGGATCTGACCCAACTCAGAGATGCATATGGCAGCTAACTAAAAACAAGGATAAAAGAGGGGGAAGGGAACAAAAACAAAAAACAAAGGTAGTGCGGGAACAGAGCACTAATACACCCACAGGGAGGGTATTGTTTATGTCTCCATAGGAAAGGGAGAAAGGAACCAGACACTATCCCAGAGTACCAATCCTTGAGGACAGTACACTGGCATGGAGCAGCAAACTAAGAGTATGACAGGGCTGAGTCCAAGCTAAACTATGTTGACACCTTCCACAGAAGAAGGTAATACAGAGGACAGCACTGAAGATATAGCCTGGGGAGAGACGCAGGTCTGTACAGACCAAATGGGAGTGAACAAAGAGGGAGAGGGAGAGGAAGAAAAACTCATCATGACCTACCAAGCCCTGGGAAAACATACCTGCTCAGAGCACAGCCAATGCACAGATGGCTGGCCCCACCATGAGACACGATGTTCCCTGACTGACCCCCTAAGGGGCACAGCAGTGGAGACACTGTATGGAAAGTGTGCCCAGTGTGCCCCATGCACATCAGGGTAAAACTCAAAAAGAATGCAGCAGGGCAGTAAGGAGATCAAGATAATCAAGTCCCTGAGGAATCCTGAAAATAGACTTCTGACTAGGGGGACAGGGCTTGGCATCTCATCAGATTTGACCAGAAAGTATACATAAGGGTCAGCAGACAGACCTGGAACTATCTATTGGGTTTTTATTTTTGTTTTTGTTTTTCTTTCACTCTTTGTCTATATGATAGGCTGGCTGAACAATCCCTAGGAGAAAACAATGGGGCTAGAGGTTTCAGGGGGACATGGGAGAGGTGGTGAGGCAGGGGAAGTGGGGAGCCAACAAACTCAGGGATAAGGGAACAACAAGAGATCTAAAATTGATGGCATGGAGGGTGTACAATGTCTGGTAGGGTTTGATCAAGTGCAGTGTATCCTAGAGGAATTACTGAGAGCCAAATGGAGGGTGAGCATAATAGTGGAATAGGAGGAAGGTGAAAGGAAATAGAGGAAAGAAGTAGGAGGCAAAAGCTATTTATAGAGGTATAGCTCTAGGTATGTGTATATATAAACATTAATTTATAGTGAAAGGGATAGAGGCCATTGTACTTATATTTTTATGTTAAGTATTAATGTAGCAGATAGACTTTGGTCCTTTACTCAAGGTCTTTCTTAACATAAGAACATTTTGTTTTAATAACCTGGAACTCTTTGATATGCACCTTCCTGACAATATTGCTGAAGACAAAATGGATGCAGAAGCAAATGTGGTGAAGAAAGTTGATGGTGTCCAGTTACCAAAAGATGTCATGTCTGGGGTCTTGTGATAGTGACAAAATCTGGTGTCCACTTGTGAAGTGGTGGAGTCTAGCCTGCTAATCAGGTAGCAGCTTGATGACTTCATTTGGAGGCACCATGAAGATAAATAGCTCACTGGAGATCAGATACAGACAGACTCTAATTTGTCTTCTTGCTGACAAGACACATGGCCCTGGAGCTGACAAAACCTTGTGGAGACCCCTGCCAGTATTGAAATGCTTTCACTGCCACTGGATCTATAAGACTTTCCACCCACTGGCTTGTGATCTTCTGACATTTGGTGTCATTACAAGAGTTATGTGAGTCTGAAGAGAAATTTATAGATTGGTATTGAACATATGGGATAATATCAGACTTATGGACTTGCTCTGGACCGGACTGGGATATTTTCTCAATATACAATTGTTCTTTTGTATAAAGCTCTTTTTAATATACCTATGAGTCTCCCTGGATATGTTTCTCCAGTCAACCCAGACTAACACAGATATTTAGGTTTGAAGTTGGACAAGTAGCCATCTAACAGGGAAGCAAATAAACTCACATGGAAGAAGCCTGTGTGATCATGAGGTGTCAACAGGAGCAGGTACCCAAAGATCCCAAACAAACAATGATAGTGTTATGAAAGAGGGTGGTAGGAATTGAGATCTAAAGGCCATCTGTAGATAATTAGATATCTCTCCCCCCCCCCACAGAAGGGCTACAAGGAAGGGACATTTCAATCGGGGTGCAGTATAGCACTAGTGAAACGTACATCATTCCTCTAGTTAGCACGTGTTCCCCACTACCATGACTTTTACCGTACAAATCCTGCTAGACTGGAATATACACATTGGTACAGAGAAGAGCTCTTGACATGTGGAATTCAGGACAGATAAAACCCTCAGGAACAGTAGTGGGAGTAGTGATATTATGAGGGAGGGGGATGGTGGGGACTGGTGGAGGGAGGAAAACAGAGCCCATCACAAGGTTGGATATATATATACACCCTACTAGGGGGATGAATAAAAGTAAGGTGGGTGAAGGGAGACAACAGTGTAAGACATGAAATAACAGCAACAATAAATGATCAAGGATTCATGAGGATGGGAGGGAGGGGAAGAAAGAGGAGTGCATATCAAGGGCTCAAGTAGAAAGAAATTGTTTTGGAAATGTTGATGGCAATATTTGTACACATGTGCTTAATATTATTGAATGACGGAGTGTTAAAAGATTTGTAAGAGCCCCCCCAATAAAATGATTAATTAAAAAAGGAAGAGTTGTACAATCATCACCATTATCAATCTTAGAACATTTCCTTTATTCTTGTATTTATCTTTATTAGTTTACTATTTCCCCCCAACCTCTCCTGCCATCTCCACAAGGAACCATTAATCCTGTTACTGTCTCTGTAGAATCACCTATCCTGGATTTCATATACAAAAACCATTTAAATTGGAGCACGATAATAGACGTGGACATGTGAGGGTGCTTGACACAGTATGTTTATTTATGTATTGTGAAAAAATGAGGTATGAGCCCCCAATAAAATGATTAAAAAACCATTTAAATAAGAATAAATAAAACAAGAATAACACAGTAAAAAGATAAAGAACTCAATTGAAAAGAAAGCAGAAAATATTAAGAACCAGAACAAATTTAAATGGATTATAAAGGAGATCAAATGACAGGGTGTTAAACTTAACCTGTAGCAATTCACTTTTCAATACATTCTGCATGTTAGTAAAGCTATTCACATCCCTGGTCAGAGGGCATTCACCAGGCGCTTAATCCATGTGTATCCCTCCTTTAAACAAAGTTGAAACAGCTTTAAAATAAGTCAAAAGGGAGATCAGATGATAAGATACTACTATTTGACATAACCACATCAGCAATAGTAGTTAGGCTTTATAGTGCTTTTTGTCTGGTAGTGCTGTCTTTATAGTGCTTTCTGTCTGGTAGCAGGGCTATTCACATGCCTCAACTATGATTGGAGGGAATTCACTGGAGGCTTAATCTATGTGTGGATCCAAATGGATTTTGAGCTTCCACTGTCATCCATAGCCTTCTGCAAACCAGGTGTTCACAATTTAATTTCTGATGCATTCCCTTTGTTAGAGTTGGTTTATATGAGGGGTTACCTCCCAAATCTGGAAGCAATGTATTAAAACTTTTTTTTTAACAAAGCAACCTTATAATATTCAAAGTACTCTTTGTCATACTTAATACATTTGTCAAATCTGCCATTCCATTCTTGGAAACATTTTTCAAACTCATCTGTTTGGATGGCTAACAATACTTCTCTCATTTTTTTCTTCGCTTCTATGTAGTCAAATCACTGTCCTTTCATGTCCCTCTTCATTTGTGGAAGCAAAAAGAAATCGAACAGAGTGAGGTCAGGTGAGTTAGGTGCAGGGGATAAGAGAGGCAGATAAGTTGGCCATCACAAAAATTAATTTCAAGTGAAACTGCTTTTATGACAAAAAAACATCACTGCGACCAAAGAAAACCTTTCCAGGTGACACCACTGGATGCAATAACTCAGAGCAAGTTGCTTAATGCTCACCTATCAGGAAAAATACATACTGCAAAAGCTCTACTCTGCCCAGTGCAATTCCTCAGTATGTGTGTGTGTGTATACCCCCTAGTATTACTTAAAGTCCTTGAATCCCAAAGGATGGTGTGTCTCTTTCATGTAGACTTAGTTGACATTTCACTTAACTTGTTTGAAAACAGGCCTTTAAGATTCTAGATGCTATCCATATATGGTAGTCTTGAGTTGCCACTTATAGGTCCCCTCTCAAGAATTTCAAACCCAAATCCAGTGGTTTCTACATCCATATGCTTGTGATAAGAAATCATCTATTCTAACACTGGTGTATTTCAGCCTTAGACCCATGTGGTTATATCATTTCCTTTACTCTGCTACTGGTGTGTTTAGTGGGAGTTCCAAATCAGATCTTTCTGATAATGGTCTATGAAGGATGTTGGGTACCTTGAAAGGACTGAATCTAAAGTCCTGTTTTTCTATAATACAGGGCTTGGATCACCAAGGGCTGAATACAAACTAGGTCAAAAGTGGCTAATTAGGGATATGATACCAAGATTACTCTCCCGTTGATAGTCTATATGTTTAAATGAGCATTTCCTCAATGGCATGCTGTTCCTCTGGGTTTATCCACTGACTGAAGCATGGTTACTGTCTCTAGGACAGATATGTCTGTAAAATTGGAGGTGATCATAAAATAGTATTATATGGTAGGAACTGTTTGGCCTTTCCCTTCTCTTCAAATCTTGGGAAACTGACCCAGTTGAGTTGAGGTCTCTCATGTTGAAGTGATTTTTAAGTTGTACAAATAACAGGGTGGTATATAATTTCTAAGCCCTAGGCAGGCACAGTACCTCATTGCCCGGGAAACTGAAATGGAGTATTTAGACGGCTTGAGAGCAGACTCCTTTCTTTGTCTTGGTGTTTATTTTTATGGTACTGGTCTCTTACCATGTTTGTTTTTTCCCCCCACATCAATTAAACCACCAATCCTGTGAGTTGACTTCTATTATATGTGTCCATCCTGGGCTCTCAAATTCTTTTCTATTTTTGACTTGTTAACCAGTTTAATGCATCATTTAAATAGAAATGTAGATTAAACATTGTATTTGTTGTCTACCAAAAGGCAAATAAAATACTGTCTCTGAAAATATACTAGTTTTATGGTCCAGTGAACTTTCTTTAAAAAAAATCATTTTATTGGAAGTTCTTACATCTCTTATCACAATCCGTGTACCCATCCATTGTGTCAAGCACGTTTGTACATATTTACCACCTTTTTCAAAACATTTTCTTTCTACTTGAACCCTTGGTATCAGCTTCTAATTTTCTTCCCTCCCTTCCACCCTCCTTCCCTCATGAATGCTTGAAATTTATAGTTATTATTTTTTCATGTCTTATTCATCCATTTTTCTGTTTTTAGTGCCCCTTAGTGGGGGTTATATGTCTATTATTGTGATTGGTTCCATCTTCCCCCCCCCACTTTCCCCCAACCCTCCTGGTATCACTATTCTCAATATTGAGGGATTTATCTGTCCTGAATTTCCTGTGTTTTGGGCTCTTATCTGGACTTGTGTACATGTTCTGGTCTAGCTGGATTTCTCAGGTAGAATTGAGGCCATGATAGTGTGGGGAGGAAGCATTAAAGAATTAGAGGAAAGTTGTAAGTTTCATCAGTACTATACTGAACCCTGACTGGCTTGTCTCCTCCTTGGGACCCTTCGTGAGGGGACGTCCAATTGTCTACAAATGGACTTTGGGTTTCTACTCCATTCTTCCCCTCATTTGCATCAATATGGTTGTTTGTTCTGGGTCTTTGATACCTGTTGCCTGATTCCTGATTGACACCTCATGATAATGTAGGCTGGTGTGCTTTATCCATGTGGGCTTTGTTGCTTCTCAGCTAGATGGCTGCTTGTTTATCATCAAGCCTTTAAGACCCTGGATGCTCTATCTTTTGATAGCCAGGCATCATCAGCTTTCTTCACCATATTAACTTATGTACTCATTTTTTTTTCTTCAGTGATCGTGTAAGGAAGGTGAGCATGACAGAATGCCAGATTATTAGAGCAAAGTTTTTTTGCATTGAGGGTGTACTTGAGTAGAGGTTCGATGTCCATCTGATACCTTAATACTTAACATGTAACTAGTTCTATGTCCCTATCATTATATGCAAATATATTTACATATGTACGTGCCTGTATTCATACTTCCATAAATGTCCTTAGCCTCCTAGTTCTTTCCTCGATTTCCTTTTACTTTCTTCTTGTCCCACTATCATGTTTGACCTTCTTTCAGCTTTCATTAATTCCTTTTGGCTACACTGCACTTGATCAAGTCACACCAGGCATCCTATGCCCTCACCATCAATGTTGGATCACTTGTTCCCTTGTCACTAGTTTTCTGAAACTCTTTTCACTACAATCACTACTTTGTTAGTTTATGTTTCTTACAGGCTATAATCTATCTGAGGGCCCAAATTATATCTTATTTGAACTGACCACAATAGTAATTCAGGATGCATTAATATAAATCTATATGCATTTCAAGCTTTTAATACATTATTTAATGTAGTTATTCTCAACTGGGGAGTAGGGGTGAATTCTGCTCCCTTGCAACATTTGATAATATCTGGAGATACTTTGGATGTTCATAAATTGGGGAGTGGGATTCTACCATCATTTAGTGGGTAGAGGTCCAGAATCCTTCCTGTTAGACATTTTATAATGTATAATGTATAATGTAGCCCCAACCCCCATGTTCCAACAAACATTTATCCTGTCCCAAATGCCAGTGGTCCTGAGATTAAGAAACTCTCTTCTAATGTGATTTTAAAAGTTATTTTCCCGAATAGACTCAGAGATTAAATGACTGAACCAAGTCCACTGAGGTAAGATACTTATAGAACCAGCAATCAAATCCCAGCCTCTTGATTCCAAATCTCAAAAATAACTAGAGTATTTAAATTTTTATAAGATTATTATAATTTTTACTTTTATTATATAGATAAGTGCTTTAGGCATTAGCCTTGGAAATCTGTCCACATTCTACTCTAAAGTAGTAATTAGAAATTAAGGAAGAAAAAAACTGTGTGTGCTCATTTGAGAGGTAATTATGAGAGATTTCATTTGGCCTTGTATTTCAAAATGTCACATTCCCGTGCTTATATCTTAGAATGCCTTTCTCTAGTGCAGTAGTTCTCAACCTTCCTAATGTTGTGACCCTTTAATATAGTTCCTCATATTGTGATGACCCCAAATATAAAATTATTTTCATTGATGCTTCATAACTGTAATTTTTCTACTGTTATGAATTGGGTGACCCCCTGTGAAAGGATCATTCAATCCCCAAAGGGGCCATGACCCACAGATTGAGAACTGCTGTTCTAATGAAATCAGTTAATCCATATATGAACTCTATTTTGGTAAATGGCAAAAGAGGTGGACATATTGGACTTCTGGTTTCCCTATTGCCATGAGGAAGGCGTTATTATGTCTCCCTGCTTTACCCTTCTTTACTTTTCTAACACCAGCCATTCCTCCCACAGCTGTTTGATAGTTCAGCATCAGCACAAAGCAAGCATACAGTCATCGGTCTATGGCAATATCAGCAGTCAAATCTCTCTGGTCCTCAGTCTCTCAGCCAAGTGGTTCCTTGACCTTTGCACAATAGAAGATTGCATTTTAGTTGTGGAGATTAAAGAATCTGAGATTTTTTTCAGAGAGGCAGATGTGAAATTGTGATTGACAACATTTGTATTTTTATCTTTTAAAATCCAAACTCATTCAGCATCACACTGGAACAAATGAAAATTGCTTATATTTGACCATTTTGGCCAGAAATGGAAATGGGAATTATAAGGTTCAATCTAATAGTGATTAAATACTCTGGACTTAGAGAAATTACAAAGTTAAAGAAATGTTATCAATATGCTAACAAAACAAAGTAGAATACAGTAATGAAACAATCATATTCATATAAAAATGTATTATATTAAGAATACCAGTGTTTGTGATGGATTGAAGGATTGATAGTTAAATTTCCTATCAGATCTTTAGCAGAATACAATACTACTTCTATTTAAAAATTATAAAATTGAGTTCCCTCAGATGCACTACAGGGGGAAAACCCAAGTAACTTGGCAATTTCATCCCCCAAATCTTATTTAAAAATCTTTCAGTCCAGCTTGTTTAAAGTTCTGCATTTAGCAGGAATGTTTGAACATATTATTCCAAAAAGCAAAATTACACAGACCTTGAGGTGACGTTATTTTACACTGAGATATTATACAAATATTTTTTTAGCTCATGGAATATGGCAGCTGAAAGGATTAATTTTAAATTTCAGTCAAACATGTCTAAATTGTAAATAGTAGAAACTGTGGTTTCCAGATCATTTGAAATCAATTCAGCCTAACAGAGGAATATACTATATTTCTTTAAGTAGAGTGGGTGTTAGGCAGAACTAGGAAGTAACCAAAGGTGGTTTTCCATTTGGTGTCAGACTCTCCTTTTTATTTTGTTTAGTGTCAATTTCTGACAAAATGTACTTCCATGAAAATATCTGATAAACCTATGTACAGACAAAGAAGTTGACTGAGGTTTACTTTGTGATCACTCTCTGGGCGACATGGGGTGGAGCTAAGATCCATGTCCCAACTTCACAAAAGTTGAATATGCCATTGTTTGGTATGGAGAGGGAAGACTGTACGGTGGAGAGACATGGAACAGCTGTGGAGATAATGCATACATAGTAAAGCACAGGATGTATTGTGTAACACGTGTTAAGTACTGATAATAAAAGCTTTGCTAGTAGGAAATACTTGGAAATGAAGACAGCAACATGTGTACAAATATGCTTGATACAAATGATGTATGGAATGTTATGAGTTGTAAGAGCCCCCCCCCAAAAATCATTGAGAATAAAAGCTTTGCTTATATTGAAGAAGGAGAATTAAGTTTTTGGCTCCAGAAATAAGTAGAAGAGATGTGTGGTAGATCCCAGAAAGGCAGATGCCAGTTTGGTGAGAAGAACCAATATTCTCACAGTTTTCAAAAAATGGGATGCTCTAACTCAGAAGATGATTGCCTAGTATTTGGAAGTGGGTTGAATACATATTTGCCCCTCTTGCCCCGCAAATCTGGTCACACAGCAGAAAATGTTGGTGAGGAGTTTGTTAAAAATTCGCCAGTGGTTCTGATTTAATCTGGGTGCAGCTAGAGAAATCTGGAAAAGGAGCCCTCATGGCATAGTGGCTACTTGTTGGGCTGCTTGTCATAACCACCAGTCAAAACCACCAGTCACTTCGCAGGGGAAAGAGGGCACTTTTTGCTCTAAAGACCTATTGTCTCAGAGACCCACAGGGACAGTTCAGTCCTGTCCTAAAGGGTTGTTATAAGTCAGACATGACTCAATGATACTGAGGGTGTTTTTTTTTTTTTTGTAGAGGGGCCTGAAGTGGAGTGGGGTTCTGTAGTTTGTTCCCCATCTGAGGCAATTCTGATGCAGCTGGTCTGTGAACCAGCAGTTGAAAATCACTAATCTAAATAACTTCAATGAGGATATTACCGTATGTACTCGAGTAGAAGCTGATCCAAGTATTAGCTGAGGCACCTAATTTTACCACAAAAGCTGCATAAAAAGTGTGCTGAAAAACTTGGCTTATAAGTGAGTATATATGGTACATTATATTTGCTTATTTTTAATTGAATAAATCATATTTTTGGGGGGCACTCTTACATATATTTTAACAATCCATACATCCATTGTGTTAAGTGGATGTGTAAAATTGTTGGCATCGACAATTTCTAAATATTATCTTTCTTCTTGAGCCTTTTGATATCAGTTCCTCTTTTCCTCCCCTCCCCCACCCTGCCACCTCGGGGACCCGTAATATATTATGAATTATTATTATTTATATATCTTATATTGCCCATTCTATCCCTTCACCTATTGTCCTGGTATTTGTCATCGTTGAGGTGAATTATTCCGCCATCATTGCTATCTGTCCCCCCTTCCCTGTTTTCCTTTCTCTTCTCGCCCCTTACCCTTCTGGAATTGCTACTCTCATTTCTGTTTCTGAGGGGGTTTGTCTATCCTGAGTTCCATATATTGAAAGCCCTTGTCTGTTACCTGTATGTAAACTGGTCTAATGGGATTTGTGAGGTAGGAGTGAGATCATAATAGTGGGGGCGGAGAGGAGAGGAAGGAATGTTGTATGTTTCGTCAGTGTTAAACTGGCCCCCCCTTGATATATTTTCTCTTCTGTGCAGCCTTTCTGGATGGGAATGTCCACTTACCTATTGAGGGGTTCTGGGTCTCTACCTTGATCTCTCTCCATCACCTTGAAGAGATTATTTATTTTTGAACTTCTCATGCCTGCTTCTGTTGCCATCTCATGATCACACAGCGTATTGTGCTTCTTCATCTGGGCTTTGTTGATTTCCTGTTAGATGGCCACTTGTTTGATTTTAAGCTTTTAAGATTCCAGATCTTTTAGTAGCAGGGCACCATTTTCTTTCTTTACCACATTTGCCTATGCACCCAGTTTGTCTTCAGAGATTATGTCGGGGAATTGGGCATTACCCAGTGCCACTTTATTAAAAAAAAGTGTTCTTGTGTTGAGGGAATACTTAAGTAGAGGTACAGAGTCCACTACTTCCATGTATTGCCATATAAATATGTATATATGCATAGTCCAAATATCCCTATTTTTGTGTATTAATATATTTAGATATGCACATGTCTATGTTTATTTCTCTCTAAATGGTTTTGCTTCCTGAATCTTTCCTCTATTTCCTTTCACATTCCTATGCCCCACTGTCAGTTTGCCCCTCATTTGCCTCTCAGTAATTCCTCTTGGCTAGATTGCAAACTGCTCTCACACCACCAGGAACTGTACACCCCTTGCACCATCTATTTGAGATCCCAAGTTGTTTCCTGTTCAGGATGTTATTTGCTGTCTACTAACCTTTATGACTATTTCCCCACCAATCTGGTGGGGTTCTGGGCACTGCTCCTCTGAGTCTGAAGTCTGTTTTTAGGATTCCTCAGAGGCTTCATGACTTTGATCCCATTGTTGGTCTATTATGCTCCCTACTTAGTTCGCCCCAGTGTGTGTGTGTGTGTGTGTGTGTGTGTGTGTGTGTGTGTGTGTAGGCGTGTATGGTCAGACTCACTGCCCATGATGTGTCCCCAGTAATGTCCTCTGTAGCTCAACGCTTCAGTGCAGGGACATCATGTCTGATGAGGATATTATAGAGGGAATTCAGGCATCACGTAGAAAGTTAGGGAAAGATTCCATTTTACTTTATTAAAATATATTTTAGAATGTGCTAGTGTGAGGCCCTTCCCAATGTTTTGTTTAAAATATTTTAAATGTTGAAAAGGTGGAAAGAATTTTACAGTGAACACCTGCGTCCCCATCATCAGATTCTTTTGAAGTATAGTTTATAAGCAAGGAAATGCACACATCATAAGTGTACCGTTTCATGAGTTTTGACAAATATAAGCACCTGTGTAGCTAAATCCCCTTTCAACTGTAAAATATTATGATGACTCTTTAAGGTTTTCTCATGTTGGCAGTATCCAACTTGTACCCTCTGCTCCTCAGTGAGGGAACTACTCTTGTGATTGCTTTTCACTGTAGATTACTTTGACCAATTCTATGTAAATGAAATAATACAACATGTAGCTCTGATTAAGATTTCTTTTATTCAACATTATGTTTTTGAGATTCCTCTACATTGTTTTTTGTACCTTTTGGGGGGCTTAAAAATAACAAAAATAAAGTTTCTGAAATCCCCTTATATTTGATTTCATTGGCTGATTTAATATGATAAGTCATATTATATTTGATTTCATTGACTGGTTATTTAGTTCTCCCTAAAATGGAGAAGAAGAGGATGATAGGAAATAAGTAGAATTCTAAAACCCTAGATATCCTTAGCTGTTAAATAGAAATACAAGGTGGCTTCAAAATGCTCCTGGAAAAATTCCATTATCTTTTAGCTCCGTTTTCCCACGTCTCCTTGACCATCACTGTAGAGGATCTGTGAGCGACTGTGCTGTTTGTTGTTACTGATTGCCATCTAAGTGATTGCAGCTCATCTGAGGTCACATGTGCGAGAGGACCGGCTCCTCAAGGTTTTCGAGGAAGCAGATTTCCAGACTTATCTTTTGTAGTGCCTCTGGGTGGGTTCCAATTGCCAACCGTTCAGCTGTTAGTTGAGTTCTTAATCATCTACATCATCCTAGTTTTAATGAATTAATCAACTTATTAGGGGCAACTTCACATGCCCAAGGAACATCAGAGGACCACAGATCTCTCAAGGAGTAGGCAGTATTTTATTAGGTTTCTCTTATAGAGAAAGTGAAGTTGGGGTGACTATTGGAAATTTTCTAAATAGATATAAGTATACACGTGAGAATCTGCTGCACATGACCTCCTTAGAATATCAAAGAGTAAGGATGTTAAGCCATGATATTCTCCATTGCATCCTGCATGTGAAAGTTGGACATTGAATAAGGACACTCATAGAAGAATCGATGCATTTGAATTGTGGTGTTGGAGAATAGTATTGGACCGCTAAAAGGACAAACCGATCTGTGTTGGAAGAAGTAAGACTAGGGTGCTTCTTAGACGGGCAAGGCTTAGTCTTTAATTCTTTGGACATATTATCAGGGGAGACCAGTCTCCCAAGAAGGACATCATATTTTTTAAAGTGGAGGGGTGGCAAAAGAGAGTAAGACCCTTGATGAGATGGATAGACACCATGGCTGCATCAGTGGTCTCCGGTATAGGAATAATTGTAAGGATGGTGCGGGACTTTGCAGTATTTTGTTCTGTTGTGCATAGGGTCACCTGTGGGTCTCAGCCAATAACAATGTGAATTTATATGTCCTAAATAATTTATGCTAAATGATCTAGAAGATCATCCTTATTTTAGAGAACCAATTTTTCAGTTAATTCATGAAGGCATAGATTCTGAAAATCCTAGTCTCTTCAAGAATAGAGGAAGATGATGGTAGCCTGAATTTAGGTTTGTATGAAAGTCATTAAGACAAGGGTAAGCATGAAAGAGCTGCATGGAAGCTCTGTCCATGGCAGTGCTTTGTGTGAAGCAGAATATGAACTCTCCACCCTCATTCGTGTGAGTGAATGAATTGCTGGGACTGGAACCTAGAAGCTAAGGTGATGCCCAGAAAGAATGAAGGAAGTCTGTATATATGTAAGTATATAAATACATGTGTATTTGTTCATGTGTGTGTGTGTGTGTGTGTGTGTGTATGTATATATATATATATATATATATATATATATATATATATATATATGCACATGCAACAAGGATGCAGATGGACTTTGGGCCTCTGCTTAAATCTTGCCTTTTTCTCCCATCCTCCCTTGCCATGCTCCTACCAGCTACCTCTATATATCTATCTATCCTGGATTTCATGCACATACAATCACACAAACCAACACACAACCATACCAAATCATACAAAGAACACAAACAAACCAAACCTCTATAATAACCAGATGAAACATAGAAAATCTAAGAGAACACAGAAAAGATTAAAAACAGAAACAACTTTAAAATGAATCAAAAAGGATTATGCATTATGCTCTTTAATTTGGTAGAGAGTGGCGGCATGGAAATTTTCTTCATGTCCCTTAAATGTGCTCCTCCTAGGAGAATGGTTTACATACCGTGTAACATCCTGCTTTTACTCTGCCTTTATGTAGGGAATTATTTAATCTGTTAATTTCTCTACTTTTTAAGATGGCTTCTTGTCCAGAGTCTGACTCCTGGGGGTTGGAATCAAATCCTGGAGCAAAGCTTTCTGAGAAGGGTTCTTGAGGCCAAACAAAAGAGTGCTAACGCAAGAAAGCTAGCTCAGCAAACAGAGAGCTTGGGAGAGAATAAGCTGTAACTGATGGATAAAGTGATGATTGAGGTATCAGCGATATAAGTATGTACATCAGACAACCCCAGATCTGATTCGGGGATGGAATGGACATGCTCCTGGAACAGCAAGGTAGCAGAGAACAAGGAGCAGAGAGAGAAATGATGAAGATTAAGTTAAGCTCCACAATTGACTTCATATTGATAAGGTATAGTCTCCTCCTCTGAGTCTGGGACCTGAAACCAGGGCATAGCTGGACATTCTTAGCTACTTTAATAACCAAGGTATTTAGTGTGAATCTGTTGTATAAAAACCCCAAACCTCATTGTTACCAAGTCCAGTCCAATTAGCAGCCTCATAATACAGAGTAGAACTCCTACGGGTTTTACAGGCTATCTGTTATATAGAGAATACAAATACAGGCTTTACAAACCTTATTTTGAAGATTCTATCTGTTTTTTTGGGGAAAAGGGACAAGATGCACATGTGAAATTATAGACAGCAAAACAATCCACCCATAAATATAGAAATATCTAAAAT
This sequence comes from Nesogale talazaci, assembly GCA_004026705.1. Classification (NCBI taxonomy): domain Eukaryota; kingdom Metazoa; phylum Chordata; class Mammalia; order Afrosoricida; family Tenrecidae; genus Nesogale; species Nesogale talazaci. Next base: position 43,112 of record PVJH01010849.1, read on the forward strand.
TCAATATGTAAATGCAAGAGAGGAAATTACAACGTGTAGAGAACCCATGATTTTATTTCACTGAATGTAGGCTTCATTTTGTGAATGTTCATCTTTTATGACGGTGTCAACAATTTCAGAAAAATAGAAAGGAGGATATAATATAAAAAGTTTCATGTAGGTGATTTAAAAATGCTTTTATATATATTAAAATGCTCTTATATTTTAAGGCTGTGCTGTAAGGAAAATCTCTGATAGAATGCAAACATAATCATGCCAAAACAAATTGAATTCTAAGCTAGGAGTGCTTATTAAATACCTTTGTTTGGTCTAGCACTGTGCTAAAGGATGTCGATGATGTTAATTGCTGTCAAGTCATGGTGACCTTATTTAAAATGGAACAAAACATTTCCTAGTTCTCTGACATTTTCTTGATAGTTGGTATGCTTGAATCCATTGTATCTTGCTCTGTCTTCCTTTTTCATTATCCAGTTTTGCCTACAGTGTAAATAAAGAATAAGAGGTCTCTTGCCTTCTGCATCAAATCAGAGAGGCAAACTATTGAGGAAAATCAAACATAATATAGAATGCTAGAATGAGTGTTTTAATTATTTTTACGGTATTATATCATATAAGTAATGTTATTAGAAAACTTACTTTTTTCCCTCTAAATCCAATGTTTCTATTCTCTATATCTCACTTCAAAATTTTCTGGTTTGTTTTTTTCTTTTTTTTTTTTGCCATCACTGCCCTCAGGTGGTGGGAGTAGAAGACCCAGCCTTTGCTCCGTGGAGCTGGAATTGAACCTCTGGGCAGCAGTCCTGCACACAACCACCATGCCACCGGGGCTCAGCCCTGGTTTGTTTTTTTCTTTAAAAAGACAAAACACACAAAAAACCTCACTAGGCTTCTTTTGGATTCTTGAATCTGTTGTTTGTAGTTTTTTATTAATCTTAGAAAATCTTGGGCCAATAGCTCTTTTAAATATATCTTTCTATCTTTTTCTTCTCTTTTTCATACTTCAGTAATATGTTATATTAATTGATATTGATGTGTTGTTTCTCTTTGTGCTTTAGTTTGGATAGTTTCTATTAACTTATCTATGGATACATGGATTTTATTTTTACCTATGTCTGTTGGTTAATAAACTCATTAAAGAAAGTTCGTTCTCATATGCCATACATACTTGTGTATACATCAAGTTTTTCAGCACATTTTAGGCTGAAAAAGCCCCCCTTGACTTAGATTCAAGTGAGGGTCCCACTCACCTGTTATCCTGGGTAGTGCGGGTGTTCTCCATTTCTCCTGCTCATCTGCGGGAGCCTGCAGCCTGTGTGAGTGGTGATATCACCTTTTTTTCTTTTATCCTGTACGCTGCAGGCAGCCTCTGTGTTGTCCATTCTGTACTGGGCAAGAGCCTGCCCGCTTCTCCGTTTTGGTACCTGGGCCGCACTGCACCCTTGTCAGATGAATGTTGAATGCAGCCGCCTTTCTTCTCCCTCTCTTCTCCAGGGCTGTGACCAATGATGTAGCCTTTACAGTCTTACCTGTGCTTGGTCACACCCCCTTGCACCGCTCAAGTATTGCGGGACAAAGTACCAGCAGATCTCTGATCTTGGATATATGGTATGTTTATTTACAGTACTTAGACAGCTATATATTATTTTTTTGTTTTCATAACTCCTATCTGGACCCCGTGTTGACTATGCTTGCATAGAGATGCCGGTGTTAGGGCTCATAAAATACATGCTGCGTTGTGCATGCACTGTGTTACTGTTTGTATTGCATTAACACTACCCATACATATGTGGCAATACTGTTTATGCAGTAATGCAGTGCATCCAGTAACAATGCGGGCACAATGCAGCGTATATATTATGAGCCTTAATACAAGCTATTTTATAGAAATAGTTATGTCATCACATTCTGGAATATCATCAGCCTGTGTTAGGCTTATACAAGCTGAGTTGTGCAAATTTGGTAAAGCCATGTATGTGATAATGCAGTGCAGGAAGTAGCACAGTGTGTATAGTTATTGTTGATACCATATTGTTTTTGTTGACCCTCTTTTCCACTTACAGAGTTATTTACTGTTTTTCTTTGAAATAAATATTCAAAATCATTTAACCAGCTGATGCTTCAATTAATGTAATTTTATTGGAATCATATTTTTTATTTTGAAATTTACCAGTAGCTGCTGCATTTCCCGCCCCAGGATTATACTCAAGTCAATAAATTTCCCTGGGTTTTTTCGTGGTAAAATTACATTCCTTGGCTTATATTCTGGTCTCCTACTACTCAAATATATGTGGTAAATGTATTTGTTTCTGGCATTCTCATTTGAGTCTTTTTTAAATATAAAAAAATCTCAACTAAAATTTTCTTCATGTTCACAAGCTAAATTCTTACGGGAAGAAGAATGAGACTATGCCCATGGATACAAGAGTGGTTTATAAGGTTCCTGGGAAAATGGCATAAAGTGATAATGAATTTTTTTCATGAAAATTTTGAAGCATTCTTGTATCCATGTTTCACAGGGACTATTTCTTTTTTTCCCTTTAATTTAAAAAAACCCACTTTTTGTTGTGAATTAGGTGAAGGCTTACAGAGCAGATCATATTTTACATTCAACAGTTGTTATACATTCTGCTCATTCATTGTAGATCTCTTAATGTATTGTCACTTATTCTACCCCCTCTCTTTGTTTCCTGTCTCCATTCCTACTTGTTTTCTAACCCTATAAAATTTGTTCTTGGGTAAATGCTGCCCCTTTGATCTTAAATGGTTGATTATTCTAGCAGGGAGGTGAGTTCAGTTCCAGAGATGAAGGGTTAAGGGACATAGGGGTTCACCAGTCTCTATTCAACCTGTAAGCTTGACTTCCATTAGAGTTTTGACTTCTATTTCACCTTTTTCTTGCGCTCTTTGACAGTCTTTTTAATGCCATCCTTTTCAGAGCAATTGGGAGTGGCAGCCAGGCACTATGTAGTTCTTTTAGTTTTAGGGTTGTGAAGACTGATGTTTGCGTGATCTATTAGTCCATGGGGCTAATTATTTCCATGTGTCTTTGGATGTCATCATCACTGTTTCCTCTGGATGGGGAAAACCAATAGTTGCACTTTAGATGGTTGTTCATGAGCTTTCAAGAACTCACTAAAGTTGGATGTAGAACATTGTCTTTGTGAGCTCTAGTATATCAATTCATTTTGATGTCCTTTGAAATTATGGTCCTGATCCCGCAGGCCCAGTGACTTAGTCCCTCAAGATGTTTGATTATGGCTACAAAGTTTTTATCACTTTGATTATGGGTAAGAAGTTTTGTTCCCTGTATGCTTTACTCCATGCAGAGTTATATGGATATATAAATGAGACAAAAGGTATTTCCACATTTTTTTTTATCTATGCTATAAATATAGCCAAGGGGTTCTGGTAGTGTCGTGGTTATACATTGGACTGCTCACCACAAGGCCAGCAATTCAAAACTACCAGCCGCCCCAAGGAAGAAGTAAAGGTTTTTCTACTCCCATAGGGAGTTAAAGTTTTGGAAATGCACAGGGGCAGTTCTACTCTGCCTTATAGGGTGGCTTTGACTTGGAATTGACTTGTTGGCAGTGAGTTTGGTTTGTTTTGTTTTATGAATATAGTAAAGTTTGAAAACTGTGTAGCCCAAACCAAATACCTCAAAAGCAGGAGCACTCAAAATCATAAAAGTATCATGCTTACTGGTCTGATAGAGACTGCTGGAACCTGTGACACTATAGCCCTTAGTTACCCTTCAGGCCTGGGACTCAATTTTCAGTCAAATGGTAGTTTGGTCTATGAAGTAAGCAATAGCACCAGGCATGCATACACTCTTTAAAAGAGTCAAGAATTCCATTATCCTTTTATTTAAAAAATATTTTAATCATTTTATTGTGAGCTCTTACAGAAATTATAATAATTCATAATTCAGTTAGATCAAGCATAATTGTACAATTGCTGCCATCTTCATTTTCAAAACATTTTCTTTCTTCTTGATAATTATACAAATGAACATACACAAGACTCACAGGTTCATGAGGTAAAACTAAGTTCTAGCTTACAAATCCATCTAGACCAGAGCATGTATACAGGTACAGATAAGAACTGGAAACACGGGGAATCCAGGACAGATAACCCCCTCAGGGCCAATGTTGAGAGTATCAATACTGACAGAGTTAAGAGTTAAGTTGAGGAGAAAATAGGGAATTGATCACAATGATCTACATATAACCCCCTCCCAGGAGGACAGACAACTCCAAAGTGGATGAAGGGAAACATCAGTTGGTGTAAGACATGAAAAAATAATGATAATTTATAAATTATTGAGAGTTTATGAGTAAGGGAGGGTGAGGGAGGAAGGGGGAAAATCAGAAGCTGATATCAAATAGAAAAAAATGCTTTGAAAATATTGTTGGCCCCGGTGGTGTAGTGGTTGTAGGTGGGACTGCAGCACACTGGGTTGGAGGTTCAAATCCAGCAGCAATGCTAGGCCTTCTACTCCTACCACCAGAGGGCAGTGATGTCCAAAAATCTTGTTGGCAACAAATATACAAATGTGCTTGACATGATGGTTGCATGGATCATGACAACAGTTGCACAAGCCCCCAATAAAATGATAAATAAAAATAGTGGGCTGAGCCCTGGTGGCGTAGTGGTTGTGTGCGGCACTGTGGCCCACAGAGTTGGCGGTTCAAATCCAGTAGCAGCTCTCCAGGAGCAAGGCTGGGCTTCGTACTCCCACCAGGGCAGTGATGCCCCTCCCCTCAAAAAACAAACAAAGAAAAACAGTAAGGGGAGGAAATATTAAAGAACTAGAGGATATTAATGTGTTTCACCAGTGTTATACTGCTCCCTGGATATATCATCCCTTCTGTGTGGTCTTCTGTGAGGACCAATCGACTGTCCAATTATCTTACAGGTAGGTGGGTTTTGGGTCTCCACTATATCTAGGCCCCATTCACGTTGACAGTCTCAGGTTTCTGAGACTGTTAGTCTTGACAGGGGTAAAAAGTCTCATATTTCTCTCTTGGAGCTACTGGTGATTTCAAACTTCCGATTTCGAGGTCCATAAATGAATGGATGTACTTCTGTGTTCTCAATTCTCTTCAATTGATCCATATGTCTATCACTGTATCCACATCAGGTTGGTTTGACTATCATGAGTATATAGTAGGTTTTGAGATAGAAAGTGAAAGGCCTCTTACTTTGTTCTTTAGTAGTTTTTTGCTTATTCATATAAAGTTGGCAATTAGTTTTTTCATCTCTTCAAAGAGTGATGTTGGATCAGGATTATATTTTATCTTTAGTTCACTTTGTATAATATTGTGTAATTTTTCCATGTGAAGTCTCCCTATCTATGACCATAGTATATCTTTCAGTTAAACACAGAAGTAAAATTTTGCTGAAGATAATTAAAACAAAGTTTGATTGAATTTTATTGATTATGTAAAGGCATTCAACTATGTGGATGAGAACACAGTTGGACTCATGCTGAACCTATCCACAGACCAATAAGTGGTTGTTTGAACAGTGCAAGGCATACTGACTATGTGGTTTTAAGTCAAGAAAGGTAGGTGTTAGGGTTGTATTCTTTATATATACTTATTTGTTCTCTATGTTGAGCTTATTATCTGGACTATATGAAGAAGAATGAAACATTGTATTTGGAGAAAGCCTCATTAATCACCTGTGATATGGAGATGACACAACCTTCCTTATTGAAAGTGACAAGAACTTAAAGTACTTATTGATAAAGAACTACAGCTTTCAGTATGAATTAAACCTAAATATAAAATAGCCTTATAGCTGGACCAATCAACAAAGTAATGAAAAATGGAGACTAGACTGACATTATCAGAAATTTTGTTTTACTTGAATCCGCTGTCAACCTCCAAAGGAGCACCAATCAAGAAATCAAATGAGGTGTTATTTCATTGGGTGTATCTACTGCAAAATACTAAAATGAAAAGATGTCACATTATGGACTAAGGTGTATCTAACACAAGCCATGGTATGTTAATAGCCTCATATATATGAAAAAGTTGGACAATGAATAAAAAAGACAGAAGAAGAAATGATGCCTTTGAATTATGATATTGGTGTAGAATACTGAATAGTTCATGGACTTTCTGAAGAACCAAGAGATCTGTCTTAGATGAAGTACAGGCAGGATGCTCTTTAGAACTGAGGATGGCAAGACTTTGTCCCATATATGTCGAATATATTATCAGGAGGGACCAGGCCCTAGAGAAGGACTTCATGCTTGGTAAAGTAGAGGGTCAGTAAAAAAGAAGAACATTCTCATTGAGATGGATTGACACAGGAGCAGAACCCATGGGCCCCAACTTGCTTACCAAAGATTGGGAGCATAGTACAGGACGAGGCTGTGTTTCTTTCTGTTGTACATAGAGTCATCATGAGTCAGATCAACTCAATTGCATCTAACGGCAAAAACAACAACTGTGTAAATTGTGTCAGAAGTTTATAGCAGGCAAGACTATCTACTTTGTGAATTGAAATTTTATTTATTTTCTTGGTGAACTAGATGATAATATGTTTTCTTTGACTTATTGGAAATAGTGATGTTCATTACTGTTTCTGTATCGCAATGAAAGCTTGAACTCTAGCCCTTTTCTGAAATGTTAGACTTATAAAATACTTTTAAAGAACTTAACTTATTCAAAGCCACTAATAGCTTTAATTATCTAAAGGCAGACTCTTGTTTAAACTAAATATATACTTGACCTTGACCTCAAAAGTACACTCAGGTCTTTAATGGATTTGTTAATTGTTCTTTGATGTTGAGTTATAAATGTATATAGCCGGTAGGTCAGATAATTTAAGAAAGTAAATATTCTTTCTCACTATCAACATTGAATTCAGAGCTGTTCTCTGAAGAGCTGTCACGTAACGCAGAAAAATAAAGCTTGTAAAGAAAACGGTTTCCTTTTCTACTTGGACTTAAAACATTTAATTTGATTTGGTAACTTCTAGACACCATCTCAATCATTGTCCTTCATATATTTAGTCTTTTCTCCAGTAATTTCCAAAATCATTGACCCCTGTATTCTGAACAAACACATAAAGGAGGTCAATATGGTAGAATTGTTCTAGAGTAAAATAAGCACAATCAAAGTAGGGTCTTGACATGTATATTGAAACAATTACAACGAGCAGTAATTGGTCCTCTCTTCAAGCAATTGCTTTGTGGCTCATTCTGAGACCATCTTTATTTGAGCAGTCCCTCTCTCTCTCTCTTGAATATGTACATAGGCCCTCTTCTCCTCCTTACATAGACCGTCCACATCTTCTGAGACTCATTCTTGAACCACATAGACTGAATTAAAAACCAAAACAACCAAATTAAAACACCCTGATATTTTAACAAATGGAGAAGAAGGTTCAAAATTAGCCCTACCATGTAACTATAACTTAAATGAAAGACTTCTGAAGGCATTTATTTAAATGATAAATTAGGAAATCTACTAGAAAAGTTGTTTTTTTCCTCTTACATTTTATAACAGCAAAAGATAAGTGCAATTCATAGTGAATGTTTTATGCCACTAATTACTGTTTAGTTAAGAAATAAAAAATGAAATAGAATCAAGAAAGATGAGACCCATAGAAGTATTAGATATGTATGAAGTGGTCTTTGGGGTTAATAGGTATTTAAAAAAGAATTCAAAAGGAAAACATGTATCAAAAGCCTTGAAAATATTTAAAAGCCTAATCACTATGTATCATGTAATAGTTTCAACATTTCTCAAATGTATTAGAATGTATTAAAAATAAATTACAAAGTTCTATGCCTTCAATGCAGGTTCATTCAGAGACAGGGGAGGGGAAAAAGCCCTTTGTAAAATATGGAAACCATCTCGAGCTAAGCCGATGCCAGAAAAAATTATAATTGTAAAAATGAGATGTCGACTATCATTATTACAGTGGCTGTGTTGTTTCCAATAACAATTTGGCATTTTATTTAGTCTGTAACAATCTACAATTGAAATATAAAATAAAGATTTTTCTTTTATTTCCCTCTGAAGTTCTGTGCCAAGCTAAGCAGAACTGAACGAAACATCTGTGGGTGATTAAAACAAGCTTTCCTATGGGGTTTTGAATAGAAAGTAAACATGGATTTTATCCATAGTCAACAGCATTTACAAATGTAAAAGGAGGAAGCTACTGAGTTTTTGAAGAACGAGCTGCTAGGGAGGAAATAGAAGTATGGAACGGCAGATGGCGATAATTAGTTCCATATGGCAAAAGACATATTAAAAAAAATGACAGTGCACTGCTCTGGTTGGGTGATATTTTATTGAAGCAATCTTTGTGTCTTATTTCCTATCTTCATCATTCTAGAATAGTCTTAGCCAAACAAATGTGAACAGCATATGTAAGAGGTTGTGTGTGTGTGTGTGTGTATGTGTGTGTGTGGTGTGTACACTGGGACTGGTCAGTGAAAAACGCCATGGGTGAGAGGCTATCCAGACGCGTGAGGCGCCCCACTGGACATCCAGTTCCTATCTTCTACCTGGAATTTAAGATTCACTAATCTTTCCGATTGACTTTTACTTTGGGTCAGTCCTTGGGCCTCTCCCAGACGCACCAGCTCTGTGACCTTGGGGACTTATCTAACCTTTCTATGCTTCCTTGTTCTCCTCTGTACCACGGGCGTGGTTGTAACGTGGGCTTTCGTTTCTCATGCAGGATCCCCGGTGATGAAGTGGCTATGCGTTGGGCTGCTAACTGCCAGGTCAGGGAGCAGCTTGAAGCCACCCGCTGCTAGCGAGAGGAAAGATGAAGCATTCTACCAGCATCTGCGGGATGGGTCCACTTTGTCCCCCAGGTTCGTTCTGTGTTGGAATCCACTGGATGGCAGCCAGTTTGAGTTTTTGACTTTTACTGTATCGTACAACCGAATGGTGACATGTGGTGAGGCTCAAAATGAATTATTCCTCGGAAAATATGCTTGCAGGCATCCTTGGGAAGGATGATTAAAAATACATATTCTCAGGTCCCTGACTAGACCTACTGAATTCAAATGTCTCTGTATATTTTTGGTTAACTACTACTGTCAGGAAGAACTGTTTTAGTCTTTTGCTTTCACGGTAGGCTCGTTTATGTATAGTAGGTAGTTTGAAACCACTAGAAGATGGAAGGGAGAAAGACTCTCCTAAACAATTGCAGTCTTGGAAACCCACAGGAGGTCGCTATGAGTCAGTGTTGACGCTAAGTGAGATTGGTTTGGTTTCATTGTTTTAATGAGGGTCCTGAATGGGGCAGTGGTTAAAGTGCTAGGCCATGAACTGAGAAGTTGGTGGTTTGAATTTACCAGTAACTTTGTAGGGGAAAGCTGTGGCAGTCTGCTTCTGTAAATTTTTACAACCTTAGATACTCGAGGAGGCCAGGACTCTTCTGTTCCACATAGGGTCAAGATAAGTTTTAATTGACTCGGCAGCTTATTTATTTGATAATGTTCTCATATGGGACTCCATAGGTGGTTTAAACAGTCAATGCAATTGGCTGCTAATTGATAACTTAGAAGCTCATGTCCACCTCCAGGCACATCAGAAGAAAGGTCTGGTGATCGACTTCTGAAAATGTCATTGCAAACTCTGCATGGAACTCAACTGCAGTGCATAGTTCTACTCTCATACAGTTCAGGTCTACCCCAATGTAACTTTTGTTTTCTTTTCAAATTGTACTAATATAGTGTCAAGGCAGCTTGATTGTGAAATGGTGAAGCACTCCACTGGAAATTGAGAGGGGGATGGTTTGATTCTCTCAAATGTTCTTTGGGAGAAAGGCTTAATGATTTGCTCCTTTTGAGATTAAGCTGAGAAAACCCTCTGGGGGTGTTCTATTCTGTTATCAGTGGCTGCAACCAGTCTAAATGGACTGGACAGCACCTCGCCACAACATAGGAGACCGTATTAAGTACACGAGATGGGCACTTTTAAAAAGTGAAATGAAAATAAGTATAAAAAAGTGCTCTTCCCAGATCTCAGTGCATTACGACTCAATGGTCACTCTTAAAATGTGCTGGCTGAGTTGAAGGAGCAGGCCTGATTTCAGTCAGACTCTCCAGGAAACTATAGCAACGTGGTCCCAGAGCTTTGGGATTCAGTTTCTCCGGGCTCTGTGCAGGTGGCAAGGCCAAATGTGAAATCTTGTTCCCATTTCCCCGTGGTTTGCATTGCAACAGTATTTTTGTTTACTTCTCTCTCTTTGTTCTCAGTACTTCTTCACACTGCCAACAAACTCCCTTGCTCGCAATAGCGACCTTGACAGTGTTTAAAAAGCCTCTGTTCTTCGCCACAAGTATCTGTGGCTTTCAAACAGATAAAAGGAGCTCTTTGTTTTTAATTGTTGAGAAAGGTTTCTTCACGTCCCCCTTATTTCAATTTCTTTCCCAATTGGCAGCAGTTGCAGCAGCTTGCTTAGTTCTGGGTCATCAGCGACCTTGCCTGAGTTCTGCTGCATCAACATGCCGAGGTATTAATCTTCTTTTGTTCCTTCTCACAGCCTTCCTCTAGCTCTGTCTTTATGCAAGGGGGTAAGCATTCTTAAAAACATACTCTGTCACCTTGAAATCAAGTGGGTTTTAGATGAAAATTCTGGCAAGGTCTTAAAGAATGTTGTTTCTTTCAGCTGTGAATAGTGAGGGAGATTTGGAACATGACAGCCCTCGGTTGTAATGATATTTAGATGATGGATTCCCATTAACCTGCATAATGTAAGATATTGACGTTCTATTCAAACCTGTAATCCTTGTCATTGAATGTGGGGAGGAGGAAGATTGCTACCTGGTGTAGAAGCAACATAATGTGGCACTGCAGAGAAATGACATCAAGTCCTAACACAACAACAATGATTTCCCATTTCTTGTCCTGACATTTTTTACATGATTTACAGGATATTCTGTGGTACTGTTGTCATGAGTCTAAATGGATGCTGTGGTTTTGAGTCATACTTAGGGAACACTTCATTATACGTTTGCCTTAAATGCATTGGTCAGCAATGCCTAGTCTTTTACTTTGTTAAAATGTTGAAGATAGAAAAAAAAAATCCTTGCTACTTTCAAGGGACTCACTTTGTGACAAATATCCAAGGACATCGATATGGTAACACACCTTGCTGTTTATCTAGAGGGATTTAAGAATAGGTTTTTCATTTAATTTAAATATCCCATATGTACCATCTGCTGATTAACAATTTATAAAAATAATTTGAATGGAATAAATCATTCAAAAGGATAGAGAGGATTCAATCTATTAGGATTCTTGGAGGAGCACGGTAACAGGTTAGAATGATAGTTGCTCACATTCCTTCTCCAAAAAACATCATACAAGGAGGAAGCAAGATCACATAGGAAATGATACATGACCCGTATGATGAGCAGTCCGCCATTGAAGAACTGTGGGGAAGACTGTTCCAGGCGGAAACACTTGCAAAGATTGCTGTTAGCGCTGTGAAGACTCTGGCATAGGAATGAACTTATGTATTATTGGAGGAACAGAAAAAGAGATCTGTGGCACTTGATCCAAATGAAGGAAGGAAAGAGAATCAGGAGATAGGGGTGGGGAGGTAGGCAGGAGGAGTCTATGCAAGCAAAACCTTGTGGACCAAAGTAAGGGCCTTGGATGCTAGTGTAGCGAAACAGGCTGTCAGTGAAGCACATTAAGCAGAAGAGTGACTTAATTGGTTTGCTTCTTTAAAAGATCACTCTGTTATTGGGATAATTGGTGACATTTTAATAAAATCTGAAGGTTAGATAATAGAATTATAGTAGTGTTAATTTCCTGGTTTTGATAACTGTGCTCTGTTTCTAAAAGAAAAAGCTTTCTGTTTTAAGACATACACCTGCAAATATTTAGGATTAGAGGGGCAAGATGTCTTAAAATATTCAATGACAGGTACATGTATGTGTGTATAGGAGAAGGAGGGTGAAAACGGGGAGTGACAAGGGAATGTGGTAAATGTTACTTGAGTGGAGTTTGAGGAAAGGTACACAGGGATTCTTCTATTCTTGTACTATTGCAACTTACCTGTATATCTGAAATTGCTTCCTTATATAGGTATATATATTTAATATGTATTAAAAAGAGTAAAAGAGAGATCCTGTTGGCCTCCGTGTGAGGAATACTTTATTGGCACACAAGTGTGGAAACAGGGAGACCAGGAAGGAAGCTTTTACAGTAGTGGAGAGCAATGACTGGCTTGGTCTGAGATAGTAACAATAGAAATACAGAAAATCGGTTATATTTAAGATACATTTTATTGCTTGGATGTATCCACCAGTGTCCATAGTTGATGAAGGAAAGAGGAACAATGCATAGCTCTTGGGTATCTTGGGTATCCTGGTGCCATTTCCTGAGAGAAGACTTGAGTGGTTCAAAATATGCAGTCATTTTGATCATTTGAGGTTCAGTGTTGTTCGAGTTGATGACTTAGGGCCACTTAGAATCTGCACCTCCCTAAGCCCCCATGTGTTTGAAATGAACTTGCATGTCATTAGTGGCTTCAAGTTCACTTTGGTTTTATTTTTCCTCCTTTTATTTTTAGCCACTTAGACCAATATTTAGGTTTGAGGGATAAGGATCTGGAGGGTTAAATTTTCACTCTTGTTTTTTTTTTTTTACTTATTTTTTTTGTTTAAAGAAGGATGTTCTATGTAGTTACACAGCACAACTCAACAAATGGAATCAGTAGTAATATCCTGTTACACCCTTCTTTTTATAAAAATGTATTCCTTCATTTGATCAAGCCATGGGCTCAGTTCTTGTAAAGGTCAACTAGTTTTATTCTGTTTCATTGGTTGTTTTTTTTTTTCTGTGACAGAACATGCCATTTGCTGCAAGATTAGGTTCATCAGGTGAATGGATCAGTGAAAGTCTATTAGTACACTTAAAGAACTCAGAGTAGTATACTACTATTTTTTTTAAGTATGCTACTATTGTTGATGAGTCAAGAACTTGATAGTTGTAAAGAAGAGTCATTATGCAGAAAAAGTTAAAGGAAATACAATTTTAGACTATGAATGTAATGGATGCTTATAGGAATAAATTTAAGAATATGGAAATATAAGCATAATTTTCCTTTACCTTAGTTCCATGCCCAAGAAATAACTTCCATAAACAGATGTTCTCCTTACATTTATTTTCTAATTCTATATATCAGTCTCAGACCCTTCATACATATGCACATATATAATTTCATAAATAATACGGTGCTGTATCTCAATGTAGCGAATTACCACAAAGTATAGTGCCCCAAAGTCGCCAGTATTCATTTCTCATAGTTCCTTGTGGGTAAGGAGTCCAAGTTTGGCTTAGTGGGGTCTTCTGCCTCAAGTTTCTCTCAAGTCCCAAGATATTACATGAATCTGTTATCTCATCTATAGGGTTGATTGGTGAAGGTCCTGCTTCTAAATTCACTGTTGACAGGATTGAGTTCGGTATGGGACTATTGGTTGAAGGCCTCAGTTTTGTTCATTGGAGACATTCCTCAATTTCTTGCTACGGGAATCTCTCCAAAGGGTACCTTAGATGGCAACAGGCACAGGTAAAATGAATATGGTGAAAGAATACAATCCTGAATAGCATAAAAAATAGCACCTGGGTCATGTAGGCTTCTCTTCAAACAAGCAACCATCTAAGTGACGCATCAACTAAGTCCACATGTAGAAAACACCCCGGCCTGTAGGAGCCAAGGATTACAAATAATAAGATCCAAATTCAACAGAAGGAATGGTATCAGAGCTTAAATTGTGAACACCCGGTATCTAGAAGGCTATGAATGAGAGTGGCAGCCCAAACCCCATTTGTGGGGTCCACATGTGGATGAAGCGTCCAGTGAATTCCCGCTGACCATAGTCTAAGGGTGTTAATAGCCTTGTTATCAGACAGAGACTATTGTAAAGGCAATTAATGCAAATATAGTTACATTAAAATGCAATATCCTATCATTAGATCTCCCTTTTGACCCATTAACGATTTATTTAAACAATTTAAAGTTTTATTGGCATGTAATTCACATATGATACATGTTATGGGTGAAGGGAGACATTGGTCAGTATGAGACATGACAAAATAATAATAATTTATAAATTATCAGGGGTTCGTGAGGGATGGGTGGAGCGGGAGGGGAAAAAATGAACCGAGACCAAGGGCTCAAGAAGACAGAAAATGCTTTGAGAATGACAGTGGCAACGAATGTACAAATGTGCTTGACACCATGGATGTATGTGTGGATTGTGATAAGAGTAGTGTGAACTCCTAATAAAATGATTTTTAAAAATTACGTACTTTAATAGTTTGACCCCAACACAAAGAGTTAGGCAGTATCACCAGAATCCATTTTAGAACATTCTCTTCATTCTTGCACTCATCATTGTTAGCTCCCCATTTCTTCTCAACATCCTCTGCCAAACCTCCAAGGAACCATTAATTCAGTGACTGACTGTAGATTTACTTATCCTGCATTTCAAATACAGAAAAACATAAAAGAAACTAATGAAAAACTAACCATCAATAGCAAACAAGAACAGATACAAACCTCAGTAGTAAAGAAAGAAAATAGTGAAAACTAAACCAAATTTAAAATGTATAAAAGGGAGATCAAATGATAAGTGCTACATTATTTCCCAACTGCAGCTGCAGTAATCTGCTTTCCGATGCTATCTAGTAACAGTGGTGATCTACAAGTAGACAAACTGAACAGGTGTAGGAGGGAGGGTAAGAATATACCTATGAATATGTATAGCTTTGACATAGGATATGTCTTATTTACTTTTGCTGTAAATATCTATGAGTGCGGTAGAGCATTTAAGAGGCAACTGTATGAATCTCTTAGATGTAACCAGATACCTCAAGGGAAAGAGTCACTGGGCCTGGGGGCTCGGGACTATAGTCTCAGAGAACAAGTTCAATTGGCATAACAGAGTTCACGCAGACAATGCTCTGCATCCTGCTGCGTTGAGTAGTAACTGGGCTCTTAAAAGCTCGTGAGCAGTCATCTAACGTGTAACTCTTGGCCCCTCTCCAACTAGAGGAAACGAATCACGAAAATGGAAATATGCGTATAATTAATTCATTCAAAGGGCTAAAAGACAATGAAAGCATCAGTCTGTACCACGATGAAACTAGAACTAAAGAGTGCTTCGCTACCACCATGAAGTACTCTGCAAAGGATCATATGAGAAGTCCTGGGTAGAAAGGGGTAAGAATGTGGTACAGAATCCAAAGCCCTAAAAAAGATCAGGCTTCCTGGTAGGATAGAAACTGATGGGACCCCAAGACTGTGTCCTTTAGTCATCCTTCAGGTCTGGAACTGAATTCATCCCAGCGTTAGAATGATCAACCCCTTTACAGCGTTAGGAAGGTTAAGAGAGGAGGAGGAATGGAAACTGGAAACACAGGAAGGTAGTGGGTAAAGGAGGATATTGAGAGGACTGCTGAGGAGGAGTTGGAAGAAAATCTTGAATTTAAACCTGATGATCTGCTCTGTAAACATTCACTTTATTTACAATAATTTTTTTTTAAGAAGTAGTGCCTGGTAACTTAGTTTTGAACCATGAAAGTGAGTGAATAAAATAATTGGAATCAATGCCCTTGGGGGATTTGATCTTAAACTATCATTTCTAGTTGTTTTGTGGCTATTATTGTATTTATTTTATATCTTTCTATGTGTTCACAAGGGTAAATTTTATTGTCATAGAAAGCATCGTTTTCATTTAGAGTTTCAACATTACTGGAATCTAATATTCTATTTAGAAGAGACCTTGGTAAAATAGTGAGTTACACACTGAATTACTAACCTAAGGTCAGCCGTTCAAGGGAACAAGGGAGCAAGAAGAGACTGTCTATTTGTGTAAAAAGATAACAGCCAGAGAAATGCACAGGCTTTTCTTCTGTAGGGCCGCTATGCATCTGAATTGACTTGATGGCAGTGATTAGTATGTTTACAATTTCTCCTGCTTTTGGGATTATGGCTTCTTGTTCCTAAAGGATCCCTTTGCCGGTCCTTTCTTATATCTTTAATTGTACTTACCAAGGGGTTTTCTTTCATTTAGGTGGTGTTTTGGAAAGTCATCTTTTAATTTTATTTTTCAAGGCCCCTCTTAAAAAATATAAATACATTTCTGCTTTCATCTTGATGGACATTTTTTCTTCTACCTTATTTTGATTTTTTCTAGTTTTTAAAATTGTATGCTTATTTAATTTCTTGTTTTGTTTTCTAAGACATTATTTTAATACTTGTCACTGTTAATGCTGGTTTTATGTTCTCTCATAGGTTTTGCTATGCAGTATTCTCATTTGAAAAAAATCTTTATTATAGCAAATTACAATATACACAGCACTCATTTACATAAACTGGTCCATTCTTGTTTAGTATATGCCATTCCTCTAGCTTTCTAGATTATTTTAAAGCAAGTCTAGACATACAAGGGAATTTCTAAAAGTTCATGGAAACATTCCATTCTTTTAATTTCATTTTCCCATATTTTCAGACTATTTTATTTTCCCATACTTCTGTTTGCATCCTTAACAGTTTAGCACTCTTAAATAAACATTATAATCTCCTAATAAATACTTTAGCCATTACCTAGTATTAGTAAATAGTACGTCAATGTTTGCACTTCTCCACTTATCACATGTTCGCTCTCTTTTTTTAAACAGTTGCTTTGCCTGAATCAGAATGTAAGTAAACAAAATAAGGTCCATATGTAGCATATGATTGACAGAACTCTTTCAATCTGTGGAGTACCCTCTTTCTCTGTGTCTGGTCTATGTTGTTGTTGTCTTTAACCTACTGTCATCAAGTCGATACTGACTTATAGCAACCCCCTGTGGGTTTTTTTTCAGACTGTAACTGTTTTTGGGAGTAGATAGCCATGTCTTCCTCCTGCAGTGGTCGTGGTTTTGAACTGCCAACCATTTGTCTCATACGTAGCCCAATGCATAACCATTTAAGGCACCAGGTGCCTTAAATTTGGTTTTTACTCATAGCAACCCTATGTAGAACAAAATACTCCCTGGTCCTGTACTGAACCAAAAATTACTGCTCTATTTGAGTTATTATTGTAGCAACCATGTCAATCCTCTGATATAGATTGTAGATGTGGATGTGGTTATTGAAGGTTGTTCTTATTCAATGTCCGATTTTCACATGCATATGAGGTGGTTGAAAATAGCATGGGTTGGTTCAGGTACCCCTTAGTGCTCAAGGTACCCTTGCTTCCCCCCCCCCGCCCCCAACACCCCGGTACTTCAGCTTTTTAATAGTTTAAAGAGGTCTTGTGCAGAAGATAGATTTACTCAATGCACGTGTGCCCTTTAATCTCTTGAAGGCTGCTTCCATGAGCCCTGATTGTGGATCCAAGTAGGATGGAATCCGTGACAACTTCAATCATTTCTCCATTTATCATGATGTTACTGTTGGTCCAGTTTTGAGGATTTTGGTTCTCTTTATGTCAGGTTGTAATCCACATGGAAAACTGGAATTTTTTGAAAGCCATTTTATTGGGAATAATACAGATATCATATCATTCCTTAGTTCAATCACATCAAGCAGTATTACACAATTGCTACTACAATAAGTTTCAAAACATTACATTCCTTCTTGAACTCCTTGATATCAGCTCCCCTTTAAAGTTTAAACAGCGCCACTGCTGTAACCCTTAATCTACTTGCTGTTTCTATAAGTTCATCAATACTGAGTTTCATAAAATGAAAACATATAACAAAAATCCAATGATGAAATACATCAGAGATAAACCCCAATATGAAAACAAACAAATAAGGAAAACCCACAGAAATTTCTGAAAACCAGATCAGACCCAATGTGTATCAGAGGGGGGCACCAACTAATAAGGTTTTAACTGTTCAATTAAGGTTATCATTTTGATCTCCTATAGTCATCTCTGCAGTTCACTCTGTTTGGTATCGAAATGATTCCCATCCTTCCGTCATTATAGAGGGAAATCACCAAGTATCCTGGTCACCCATAGCTTTGTACAAACCAGAATCTCCCGATTTAATCTCTGACACTATTCCTTCCTTTAGCTTCTGATTTTATGATTTTAATTCTTCAGTCACTGATGTTGGTGTGCTTCTTCCATGTGGACTTAGTTAACATCTTACTTAATGGGTGCTTGTTTGGAAACAAGTCTTTAAAACCCCAGATGCTATTTTTATCTGATAACCAGCCACCATTAAATTTCTTCACCACACTTTGCTATAGCACTTACATCTTCTGTGTTCCCTTCTTGAGGGTGAGTATTGGGCAAGGGCAGGTTGTAAGAACTAATCGTTTTTAAATTGGAGCTAGGATTTAGTGCAAGTCCAAAACCCATCCTGGATTTATGTTTTTATTTCTTTTTTATTTGCCTTTGGCACCTTTAGAGGTCTCCTTGTTAATTTATGGTAGAGTCTTGTCGATCAACTCTTTGGAATGTAAAGATCTTCTGTTAAGATGATCATTGATTAGCCCCTGGTATTAATTTTTAAAATATTGTTGAGAGAGGGATATTGGGCCAATGTAGACTTACTACTTCTTACAGTTATGGTATTATTCACTTCTACAGAATAAATCCTTTCACGGCTGGATGCTGTTTACACAAACAATGGGAGTTTACTGGTGGGAAATTTACAATATTATTTATTCACTGACAATGTCAGCCAGGTTTTCTGCAATAATATATATCTTAATACAGCATATGGGACATTGATGTGGTAAGTCAATGATCTGCCTATGGACAGTTCAATACTCTTGGTATAACTGACTTCTGCTTCTTCAAACACTATGAATTTTCCTTCATAAGTCCTCAGGTTCCAGGTGTGTTTGAGGTACAGTGCAGTTCACCTAGTGGAGTTTACCGCAGGCCAGTCTGGTGCAGTCTTTGGGACAAGTGCACCTTGAAAAATCCAGTATTCAATGCTTCAGGGTTCCATGGCACTTGGCTTGAATCCCCAAGGTGCACTTAGGCCAATGTGGTTCATTTAGTGCCTTTTACCAGGGATACTCCCACCTTGGGGTCTTTAAAAGTATTTTAGTTATTTGAAAACTGTGATTTTGATTTTTATCAGCAAGTGCTTCAAGTTCTCACCTTCAGCAAGCCAGATTGTGTCATCTCCATATAATAGGTTGTTGATAAGCTTTTCTCCAATTCTGATACCATATTCTTCTTCATACAGTCGGTTTCTCTGTTATTTGCTTATCATACAGACTGAATAGGTATGATGAGATGATGCAACCTTGGTGCACACCTTTCCTGATTTTATAGCATATAGCCTTCCCCTGTTTGGTTCACAAAGCTACCTCTCGATCCGTGGATAGTTGCCACTTGAACACAATGAAGTGCTCTGGAATTCCCATTCTTTTTTTCCCCCTCTTTTAAATTTTTTATTAAAAGACCATTTTATTGGGGGCTCTTACAACAACCCATACACCGATTATATCAAGCATATTTGTATATATGTTTCCATCATTATATTCTAAACATTGACTTTCTATTGAGTCCTTGGTACCAGCTCCTCTTTTTAACCACCACCCTCCACTTGTGACCTCTTGTTAAATTTTAGACTGTTAATGTTT
This sequence comes from Nesogale talazaci, assembly GCA_004026705.1. Classification (NCBI taxonomy): domain Eukaryota; kingdom Metazoa; phylum Chordata; class Mammalia; order Afrosoricida; family Tenrecidae; genus Nesogale; species Nesogale talazaci. The sequence goes on from PVJH01010849.1 coordinate 62,708, forward strand.
ACATAGCTTACACTGACCGCTGTCTCCACCCCCCTGTGGTTTCTGTTGTTTCTCCTCTGGGGGTGTGTGGTTGTATGTCACCCATTGCAATCACTTACCCCTTCCTTCCCATCTCTTCCCACTGACTTTTCCTCTACCTTCCTGATACCACTACTTCCATTCCTGTTCCTGAATTCCGTGTGTCACGAGCTCTTATCTCTTTTCTGTACCTGTGCACATACTCTGGTTTAACTCACAGTGAAAGGCAAGACTGGGGTCATGATGGTGCGGGCTGAGGAAGTCTCCAGGAAACAGAGGCATATTGTGGGTTTTATCAGTGCTATGTTGCACTGTGGTTGGCTCAACCCTTTCTGGTGACCCCTTTGTCAGGGAAGGGCCCATTGTCTATAAATGGGTTTAGGGTCTCTGACCCTCTTGTTCTCAACAATATCGGTTTTGTTTGTTTGTTTGCTTGTTTGCAGTTTTCTGATGACTATGACCTGATCCTGTCCACATCTCACGATCACACAAGCTGGTGTGCTGCTTCCATGTGGACTTGTTGCTTCTTTGCTAGATGACCAGTTGTTTAACTTCAAGCCTTTAAGACTGCAGGTGCAATATCTTTTAATAGCCAGGCACCATCAGCTTTCTTTACCGCATTTAATTGTGCACCCATTTTGTCTTCAGCGATTGCACCAGGAGGGTGAACATAACAGAAAGCCAGTTTGTTATAACAGTGTTCTTGCGTGGAGGGAGGACATAAGCAGAGGCCCAAAGTCTTTCCACTACCTCAGTGTATTCCCATATAAATATATATGGGAATATATATGGGAAATATAGCCCAAATCTCTTTTTTTAAAAAAAATCATTCTATTGGGGGCTCATAAACTCCCACCACAAGTCATGTATACATCATTGTATGCAAAGCACATTTGTATACTTGTTGCCACCATCATTCTCAAGACATTTTCTTTCCACAAACCCCCTGGTATCAGCTCCTCATATTTCTCCTCCAACCCCCCCACCTCCCCCATGAACCCTTGATAATTTGTAATTTATTATTATTTTGTCATATCCTACAATGTCTGATGTCTCCCTTCACCTACTTCCCTGTTGCCTATATCCCAGGGAGGAGACCATATGTAGATCCTTGTAATTGGTTTCCCTATTTCTACTCCTCCTTCACTCCACCCTCCTGGTATCACCACTCTCCCTACTGGTCCCGAAGGTCATCTGTCCTGAATTTCTCATGTTTCCAGTTCCTACCTGTACCAGTGTACATCCTCTGGGCTAGCCAGATTTGTAAGTTAGAATTGGGATCATGATAGTGCGAGGGGGTGAGATGGGGTGGAGTGGGGGAAGCATTTAAATACCAGAGGAAAGTTGCATATTTCATTGTTACTACACTGTACCCTGACAGGCTCGTTTCCTCCACACGACCCTTTTGTAAGGGGATGTTGCTTCACCTCCAGATGGGCTTTGGGTCCCCAGTCTGTACTCATCCTCATTTATAATGATATAATTTTTAGTTCTTTGATGTCTGATACCTGATTCCCTTGATACCTTGGGGTCACACAGGTTGGTGTGCTTCTTCCATGTGGGCTTTGTTGCTTCTCAGCTAGATGGTTGCTTGTTTACTTTCAAGTCTTTAAGACCCCAGATGCTATATATATTTCGATAGCTGGGCACCGTCAGTTTTCTTCACCACTTTTGCTTATGCACATATTTGTCTTCAGTGACTGTTTTGTGAAGGTGAGATTCATGGAATGCCAATTTAATGGAATAAAGTGTTCTTTCATTGAGAAAATTGTTGAGTGGAGGTTCAATGCCTATCTGCTGCCTTAATACTAACCCTACAAGTATATGCATGTAGATCTATTTCCCCATCATCATATTTAATATATTTGCCTATGTATGTGCCTGCATTTAGACCTCTATAAATGCCCTTTGCCTCCCAGTTCTTTCCTCTATTTCCTTTTACTTTTATCCCACTATCATGCTCAGCCTTCAATTAGGTTTCAGTAGTTTCTCTCTGTTACATTACTCTTGATCAATCCCTGTTTTTGTCAGATTGCATCCCCAGGGTGTTGTTTAACGTGATCATCTGTCACTGTTTCCTATAAAATGTTAGTTGCAAATATAGCCTTGATCAAATTCAGTTCAATTTTTTTGCCAATATTTTCTCATAGGTGGTGCCACGCACTTTTTACTATAATACAGTATTTCAGGAGACCCAAGATATCTTATTGCTTCATATCTTGTGATAGTGAGATTGATAAGTGGGCTCAGGTGTTTCCAGCTAATTCATATGTTATAAAGTCCTCCATTAGTTTGACATAGTGGGTATAGCAGCTGTTGATGATCACTGTCCAGACACATTGTTTTATTAGAGGTTGCAAAATGGTGATTTTCAATTTTATTATTTCTTTTACCAACTAAATGTCTGCAAAATAGATTTCATAGAGGAAAAAAAAGTCTTGAACTATCTATTTACATATTTTTTCTGAGTAATGAGTTAGTGCTCTGGGAACATCTAGAAGTGACTTTCTAAAATTCTTATTCTTGATGCATAGGTTTTAATATGTTCGATGCATTTCAATTCACTGCAGGCATTATTTATTTATTTATTTTTAAAGATAATTTTATTGGTGGTGCTTACAGCTCTTATAACAATCCATACATCATTCGTATAAAACATATGTTGCCATGCTTTCCTAAATATTTGCTTTCTCTTTGAGTTTTTTAGTATCAGCTTCTATTTTTTCCTTCTTACCCCTCTCTGTCCCTTGTGACCACTTGATAAATTATAAATTACTTTAATTTTCATATCTTACACTGACCACTGTCTCCCTTCACCTCTATTGTCTATTGTTCATCTCTGGATGCTTGTGTGTGTGAGATTTTTTGTTGATCATTGCAGTTGGTTTTCCCTTCCTCTCCTCCTTTCCCCACCTTCCCCCTACCCTTCTGTTATTCCTAATCCCAGTTCTGTTCCTGAGGGTTTTATCTGACCTGGATGCTGTGGAGTGTGAGCTTTTATCTGTACTGGTATACGTGCTCCAGTCTAGCTTGCAGGAAAAGGCGGAATTGGGGTTATGATAGTGGGGGCTGAGGAAACCTCAAGGGACCAGAGGAACTTTTTGTTTTTCATTGGTGCTATACTGCGCCCTGGTAGATCGTCCCCGCCTTGTCATCTTTCTGTGAGGGGATGTCCCATTGTCTACAGAAGGGTCTTGGGTCTCTGCTCTGACCCCCCTTATTCTCTACAATATGTTTTTGTTTATCTGTTTTGGGTGTTCTGGTACTTGTTACCTGATTCCGTTGACACCTCATGACTGCACAGATTGGTGTGCTTCATCCATGTGGGCTTGTTGTTCACTGCTAGATGACCAGTTGCTTAACATCAAGCCTTTAAGACCCAAGATGCTTTATCTTTTTATAGCTGGGCACCATCAGCTTTCCTCATCACATTTGCTTGTACACCCATTTTGTCTTCTGTGATTGTGCCAGGAGGGCGTGCATCACAGAATACTAAGTTGTTAGAACATAGTGTCTTTGCATTGAGGCAGGGTTTGAGCAGAGACCCAAAGTCTTTCCACCAACTCAATGTATTACCATATAAAAATATGTACTTGAGGAACCAATACCTCTGTTTTTATGAATTAATGTATTGTAGGAATTATTTCTTTTCAGTGCTCACATTGCATCATTTTAGCCAATGGAAGACCCCTTGCTGTGACACGTAGATTATTTTTGCAATGCCCTTATCTTGCATAATTCTCTTGCTTTTGGTACAACAAGATGTCCCAGGCTTATCATATATAATTTCTGGTCCACATCTGGAATCCCTCAAGAAGTTCTGGTTCTTATTAGTGGGAAACAGCATTAATTTCTAAATAGTCTATAATTTCATTCTTGGATATTGAGTTACTCAGAAGAGTGTTTTAAAATTTTTAAGTGGTTCTTTTTTTCCTGGCTTTCCTTTTGTTGTTAATTTCTTTATTTCATTGCCCCCTAGTCAGAGAATATGGCATATATGTTTTTTTTATGACTTACCTGTAGATTAATTAAAAATGTCTTATTGACATGTAAAAAGAACTCTGTAGAGTTATTTAATCAATTATTACATGTTTTTTTGGTAAGCATTGCTTATTATTGCCTGCTTATTTTGCTAGCTTTTAAAAAGAGAACAATTTTAAAAGCAACTGCTATTATAGTAGATCGTCAATTTTTCTTGTCTTCCTAAAAACCGTATTTGTATTTATTTAAGGTGCTTTTGGTATATTATGGCCTAAGTAGGAAATTTTAATTATTCTTATCTGTAAGATGGATAATTCTGAAAACGATAAGATTATTTTCCCCCCTTCCCACTAGGGATTGAACTCCACGCAGCACAAACACAGATTTTCTCTTCTTTTTTAATACCTTTTATTATGATTTGTGTGATAGTTCACAGAGCAAGTTGGCCTTGCCGCCAATTCACACATATTTTGCTTTGCGAGAGTGATTGCAATCCTGCACCATTCCCACTACCTCCTCACGTTTCCTGTTTCCATTTGTCCTTCTTTCCTTTCCCTTCATGCCTTCTGAGCTTTGTCTCTAGGAAAATGTTGCCCCTTTGGTCACCCAGAGTTGATTATTATAAGGAAGGCAGGCCTCCCTGCTGCTCTTATTCACTTAATAAATCTGTCTGCCATTTGCCTGAGAGTTGAGCCACGAAGATGTGTTCAGTTTCTGGCCAGAAGGTTGCCTAAGGGCCATAGAATTTGTGGTTCTATCCGTTTTTATTACACCAGTATGATTTTTATTTTGAGCCTTGAGGCCCTGCAACTCTTTTCTTGAAGGTGTTTGGTTATGGCTAAGAGGTTTTCATAGCTTTGTCCCCTGTATACTTTACTATATGCATGGGTATATTTGCAGCATATGTAAATGCAGATGGAGACAATTTAAAAAATTAAACCTATGTATATACCTAAGTATAGTCCTATTTTTCCCTGTTCAGCTTGAGTGTCTACCTATGCATTTACTCATAGATTATTGTTAATATTTTTGTTGTATAATGGAGTATTTAATAGTATTATCAAAGATTTTTGCTTTTGATTAAAATGTTGTTTTTTTGTTGACAGTTCAGTATGCAGCAATTTAATGATATATCCAAATACAAATATTTGAATCAACACATAATAAGAAATTAATGGATGATGGTCCATACAATCATTATCTCTGGTACACTATTTTAATGTTGCTTCTTGGTAACTTGGTAATCTGAAAGAAACACAAACATTTTTAGAGAATAAATTTAGTAAGAATACCTACAGTTTTATCTCTCCCTTTCCTGGAATGCTATGGAATCTCAATAATACCTTTAATTACAAAAGCCCAGAGTATTAGTTGACCATTCCGTGGTAAGACCAGCTGCACTTGTGTCAAAATGGAACATATTCACATGATATCTTTGTGTTGGGATTCACTCAAAGGCAGTGAGTATTTTCATTTGAGGCTGTAGCCTCGTAAACAGAACCTTATAAGTGCAAGTTTCCATTTTAATTGTTTCAAAAATACAGTATTTCATATTCTTTCATTTTATTTATAAAATGCCATGCTAGTAGTGTCACTAGGGGGAACTGGTGGTGGAAGACTACAAAGGTGCCAGTGACTAGCTACAAAATTTTTGTGCAAAATTTTAGCAGAAATTTATTACTTCAAGTCCAAGTATCTCTGTAGTTAGTTATAGCAATAAAAACATTGTAACCCCAGCTTACACGTGTCAGCACAATGAGAAGCTTAAGACTCTATGTTAACTTACCTTTTGGGCCTTCTGACATGTTATAGTCAGAGCTGCCATTATTGTGGTTTGGAATCAGGTAGCTTTTTAAAAAAATAGTTCCAATTTAATATACATGTCATTTCCATAATTCAATCACATCAAGTAGAATTGTACACTTGCTACCACAATCAGTTTCCAAACATTCTTTTTTGACATGTACTCTTTGACATCATCTCCCTTTTACGTCCACCCCACCCCCAACTGTGCCCGCCTCCCCCGGAACCTTTTATCTTACTTGCTGTCCGACTCAGTTCATCGATCCCAGGTGTCATTTACTGAAAAACAGAAAAATAAGTAACACGACTTCCAGAGGGCGATCCCTGATGGCAAGGCACCACTGAATACTCCCTAAGGTGAGCAAGCCCAAGCAAAATTAGACAGAGTGTTTGTCTCAGGATTTCTGGAATAAAACGTATCTTTTTTTTTTGGGGGGGGGGAGCATCACTGCCCTCTGGTGGTGGGAGGAGGAGGCCCAGCCTTTGCTCCTGTGGAACTGGAATTGAACCTCCATCCCAGTGGGCTGCAGTCCCGTGCACAACCACTACGGCACCGGGGCTCAGCCCTTTAAAAAAAAAATAATAATACGTATCTTAATAGAGAATACAGGGTCTTGATGTAGCCAGACCTTGTCTGTCTGCCAATCGGCAGCGCACTGCTTTTGGGACAGCTGTCTTCTGCACCCTCAGATCCATGCATTTTCCGTCTTAAGTCCTCAGGTTACGTGTGTCTGAATCATGTTGCTTTTGTTGCTGCCATTGCTTTGATAGTCACACTTTCTGCTGCCTTAGTTATTGTGTTGTGTAGGATTTGTGAATCTGCATCAATTTTTATTTTTGAGAATGAAGTCGTAATTAAAGGAAAAGGAGAAATATCCAAGGCTCCTCATCAATCGCGTATCATGTAATTCAGATTTATTTATTTTTTAAGTTCAGATTTTTTTATGTAGAATAATGTAGAAAGATTGGACAAAAATAGTTTTGTTGCTGGTACTCACATCTGAGAAATATGACATTTAAGCAATTTATAGCGATTGCATATTGTTCTGTGATTGAAAATGATAATAAACATTACTAAGGATTCTGTATGGTCTGGTATAAGAAAAAGCCTGTGTGTACAGGGGTGCAGGCAGTACCATGAGTTACCTAGTCATGCCACTGTGCTGTGCTGCAGGGACCTGCCTGCCTGCCACGTTAGAACTAAGGGATCTGTCTGCCAGGTGGAGCTGTAATTATGCCTGGGCAGTTGGCAGCTGTGTTTAGTTATAAAGCTTTTAACTGAAAAAAATGACATTAGGGGGTAGAAAAGGACAATGAAAACCTGGTATTAAGAATGACCTTTTTGCTTAAGATTAAGCGAGACTCACCCTAAAATGGTTCTACCTTTTTGACACAGTATCTCCATCGTTTCCTTGACTCCTCCTTTTTTTTCTCAGCTATCTGCAAACTTGGTTGTCCGTAATTTTAAAATTTCTTATCCTCTACTCCTGCAACCTGAATATGACTCATGTCACATCATGTGTCACCTGGACTGCCACCTAAGTGTCTAGAAATGATTTTTAAATATCAATTTTAGAGATTCAGAGTTAGGTGTTTAAACCTAAGGGAACTTTTTAAAATTTCATATGATACCTTACCCCCTGCCCCAAACAAATAAAAATTGTTGGAAATTTTTTTTTTGCTGGACAATTACAAAAATTTAAATCATTTTATTGGGGCTTATACAACTCATATCCCAATCAATACACACATAAATTGAATGCAGACCACGTTTACACATTTGTTGCCATCATCATTCTCGAAACATCCTCCTTCTACCTAGGCCCCCGGTATCAGCTACCCATATCTCCCCTCCTTCCCCATCCCCTACCCCCATAAACACCTAATAATTTACAAATTGTTATTATTTTGACATATTGTACACTGTCCAATGTGTCCCCTCACCCACCTCCCCATTGTTCATACCCCAAGGAGGAGGTCATATGTAGTTCCCTGCAATTGGTAACCCCCTTTTACTCCACCTTTCCTCCAATCTCCTGGTATCACCACTCTCACCTGACTGGTCCTGAAGGGATCATCTGTCCTGAATTCCCCATGTTTCCAGCTCCAATGTATTTCCCTTTGTCTAATTGAATTTGCAAGGTAGAATTGGGATCATGATAGTGGGTGGGAGGAAGCATTTAAGAACTAGAGGAAAGTTATATTTTCATTGTTGCTATACTGTAGCTTGACTGGCTCATCTCCTCCCTGGGACCCCTCTGTAAGGGGATGTGGCTTCACCTATTGATGGGCTTTGGGTCCCCAATCTGTACTCCCCCTCATTTGTAATGATATAACTTTTAGTTCTTTGATGCCTGATGGGATTTAAAAAAGAGATTATTTTATTGGGAGGCTCTTACAGCTCATAACAATCCATACATCAATTGTATCGAGCATATTTGTACAGATGCTGCCATCATTATTTTCTAAACATTTACATTCTATCTGAGCCCTTGGTATCAGCTCCTCTTTTTACACCCCCCCCACTCTCCATGACCCCTTGATAAATTGTAAATGATTATTAATTCCCTATCTTACACTGACTGCTGTCTCCCTTCCCCGGCGATTTCTCCCCTCATATTCTCCCCCACCTTCTCCTGACCTTCCTGTGAAAAATAGAACTATCTTTCTGTATAGTCTACACCAGCCAGAATAATCTCTTAAAGAGATATATTAGGCCATGCTTATCTTATGGCCCAAACCTCTTTGATAGCTGTTTCTACTCAAGATCCAGACCCTCTGCCTCCTATTCTCATCTATTGAGCTCTCCCTGATGACTTCGACTCCCTTCCAGTCGTGTACGCTTCCTGGCTGGTCTTTAAGATCTCTGGCCACATAAGGGTTATGAGTTGGCCTGTGATCTCCAAGGTAAGCAATTTGAAAACACCAGGAGCTCTGAGGGAGAAAGCTGGCATTCATGAACCTCATGGGGGCAGCTCTAGCCTGTCCTGTAGAGCCACTGTCCACGCAAAACCACTGAGAAAGCAGGATCCCACCTCCGGGTTTATGCACTGGTTGTTCTCACTGCCTGAAATATCTTTACACACGCATTGTGAACAGTTTGCCTTCTTATTTCATTCAAGTCACCACATACATTTTTCTTAATTGGAAAAGCTTTCCAATTTTCTCAGCACTGATCAAAAAGAAC
>PVJH01010850.1:0-65209 GCA_004026705.1 Nesogale talazaci
GTTGTCTTCAGGAACCATTAGGAAACTGAGTTGACTTGAGTTTTTGTTTTCTGTGTTCTGACTGTGGACTTACTTTGCTTATACTTATTAGGGAACAACAGTAATATATACTTTATTTTCTATCCTAGAACTTAAAAATGTCGATCCAAGTTATAATTACATTGGCAATATAATTGGATGTATGTAAAAATACATAAAGTTAAAGATCATGCCTGGGGCAGAGGAAAGTAGCACATTTATGGAAAATGTGTACATAAATTACAACAATTTGGTGGGAAATACACAAGCATGAGCAAAGAAATTAAAAGAACATGAGCTGATCAAGATGAGAAGAATTGTCGGGCTGAGCCCTGGTGGCGTAGTGGTTGTGTGCGGAACTGCGGCCCACTGGGTTGGAGGTTCAAATCCAGCAGCAGCTGTCCAGGAGCAAGGCTGGACCTCCTACTCCCACCACCAGGGCAGTCATGCCCCCCCCCCCCCCCAAAAAAAATTGTCAATGAATCTGGGAAGTACACATTCAAAACAAACTTTTGTTTTTCAATATAGAGAATTTTTCTTAAAGACCAATGGAGCTGTCAAACCATGAGATGTGTACTTGCATGTGTTGCTCAAAATAAAAAAACAGATCACTGCCATTGAGGCGATGTCAACCTCTAATGACCTCACAGGTCAGGGTAGAGACTGTGACCCTTTACAGGAGTGAGAGAGTCTCATCTTTCCCCTGAGTAGCGCCTGGTAGTTTCTACCTGTCGACATTGCAGTTAATAGCCCAATGGAAAACCCCAGAGGCACAGGGATCCTTATTACGAGTGAGCTGTAAATTAACACTACTTTTCTCAAATCTGCTTTGTGACTCCCATTGACCCCCCACTCTCTCATTTTAAAAATTAGAATTATCAAGGCCTAATTAACATACATTAAGCTGTATCTAAAGTATCTAATTTGATGAGTTTTAACATTTTTGAGGGAGCTTTAAAGAGTTTATGGAAAAATCCCTTTAGTTTTTCATTTCATTTTCCCACAAACTTTGAAGGCTCCCTTTATTTACAGCCACCAAGTCATGATCACCATGATCAAGATAGTAAACACACCCAATGCTCCTAAATTTCCACCCAATAAATGTTTATAATTAAAAATAAAGTCAGTAAAATCCAAAGTATTAGAAAAGATGAAATATTTGACAGTATTTATAAATACATTTTTCTTATAGATATCTTTTAAAAACTCTTATTAGCACTTCATCCACATATCATACAAGTCAATATTTCGATTGTATCAAGAAGAGTTGTACAAATATCACCACATTCAATCCCAGAACATTTTCTTCCTTGTACTGATTGTTGTTCATATGATTTTTTTTTCTAATTGTGGTGAAAATAGACACACACAAGAACATATTGTCCAACTTCATGACTTCTACATGTATAATTCAGTGCCATTGATTATACTCGTGTTGTACAACCATGATTGATATCCTCTTCCAAATGATTCCACCACCATTAACATAGAAAACTCAATGCTCCCTAAGCAAAAACTCCTTCACCCATGGTAACCATCGGTCACATTGGATTTCTTTCTTTTTTTTTTTTTTAGTAGTTTTCTTGATCTAGTATTCACATGTATAGTTCCATGGTGAAATCAATTTCAAAAAGTTGTATATACATCATCACAGTCAATTCTAGTGTTCCTTCTCCCCTCCCTCATTCATTATCTGCTCCCCAACACTCCCCACCCTAACCCCCTCTACATCCCTAATAAACCATTGTTTCTATGCAACTCCTCCTGTGTTTCATAAACTGGGAAACACAATAGAAGCAATAAGAAACAAAACCAAAACAAATAGCAAGAAGGAAATAATAATATAAAGATAAAAATATAAATATAAAGTTAGAAAAGATCAACATCAAAATTTGAAAGGCCAGAGAAGAAATTTCTCTCATGGAGCAGGTGAGACATATCTTTTAGATTTCTTAATAAACTCTCCTTCGCCCTTCCTGGAAACCACTGATGTATGTCTTGTTCCTAGGTGTCCCTTGACTCTTCATATGTATCCTGTGTCTTGAAAATGTGATCTGCTCACCCTGACCTACTAGGTTTTTAATAATGTATGCATTTGCTAATGTAGTATATTCATATTATTCCTACATATGTGTAAGATTGTTCACACATTGTTAATATGTTATTCTCAAAGCAAATGTTGGAAATCAAATGTTCATCATTAGTGGAATGGTTAATTCAAATGGTTCATTCAAGACCTTGCTGCTAAGAAGCTTGTTAGCAATACAGAATCTTGGAACCTGTGTCAAACTTTCTGATCCTGGTGATATCTATGTGGTTTTAAGTTTGAGGGCACTGTTCTGAGACTGCATTTTAATATTTGTAATATATTATCTGTTCTCTAGATATGCCATAACTTACCTAATGGTATCTAATGAAAACCTCACAGGGAAATCAATAATACCTGTATATTAGGATTCAAATTTTGTTTTTTTTTAAACCATCATTTAAATAATGTATGAAGAGACATGGAAGTCATCATGAAAAGTTGAAAAGTGTAATTTCAGGGCAAGTTCTGAGATTTTGGAAATGTGTATGATTTTGATTTCCTTTACACTTTATTTTTTTAAATGAATATGTATTACTTTTAGAGACAATTCTAAATTAGTATTGAATTAGAAAACAATTCTTTTATCCCAATATCTGATTCTCCAGACAGCATTTGAGCAATCAGTGATACTTAATATGAGCCAAGTCCTACAAAGGAATGAAGACAGACACCCTTTCAAGGAGTGTATAAGCTTGTTGGGGAGAGAAGGTGTCATTGCCTGTCCAAAATGATCCGGTGTACAACAAAGCTCCATCCAGAAGGGAAGAGGCCTTTAAATGGGAATGAGATTACTAAGACGAATGGGATTTGGCAATATAAAAAAGGAGACCATATATGGTCTGAGAATGAGTTCTTCCAGATATATGTGGACTGAAACAATGGTGGAGGCACAAATGGTAAATTCTGATGCACAAAACAGACCCACAGACATCAAGTCAATTATGACTCATCGTGACCCTTTATAGGAATTCTGAGACTAGATCTGTTGTTGTTGTTGTTGTTGTTGTTGTCTGGGGTGGCATCACTGCCCTTTGATGGGAGTGGGAGGCCCAGTTTTGCTCTTGGAGAGCTGCTGCTGGATTTGAACTGCCAACCCTGTGGGCCGCAGTACCGCACACAACCACTGTGCCACCAGGCTCAGCCAAGACTGTAAATCTTTACAGGAGTAGACAGCCTCATCTTCCTCCCAAGTAGTGACTGGTGGGTTTGAACCATTGTATGGTTAGCAGCACAATACTTAAGACTCAGTACCACCAGGGCTTGCCATTCTGATCATTAGAATTTAAAAGGTAAAGGAGCTAAGAGTATTACCTATCTTCTTTCTGTCTGGGAAAGGCAAGTAAATTGTCAACTGGCTGATTCTACTCCACACCAACCCCTACCTTTTTCATATGGTAGTGTACCTAGAAAATGGTTGTGATTCCATAATTCTAAGGCAGAGACTTATCTGTCAGTGTGTCACACTATGGTGGTTTATGTGTTGCCTGAAGCTGGAAGCTATGCCACTTGTATTTCAAATGACAGTAGGGTCACCACAAGGGAACTGGTTTCAGAGGACTTTCCACACTAAGAACAAACTATGAGAAAGGAATTGGTTGCTCACTTTGGAGGAAGTCTTACTCATTACCATCAAGTTGATGCTGACTAATAGTGACACTATGGGATAGCATAGAACTGCCTCTGTGGGTTTCTGAGACTGTATATGGGAGTAGAAATTCCTCTTTCTCCTAAGGAGTGGCTGGTGATTTAGAACTACTGACCTTGTGAATTGCAGCCCAAAGCACAACTACCAAGCCATTAGGGGTCCCTTGCCACCAAGGCTTCGAGGAGGAAGCTGCCGAAACCCTTATGTATAGCATCTTTACAGTGTCTTCTACTGAAGGCATCATGAATGGAAGCAGCGAGTTGTCAGAGGGAATTTTGGAGGATGGGCCCCTCAGGTAGCGTGGCTCTTGAAGGTGAGCTGATTTCTCAAAGTAAAGTCGACCATGATGACATGAATGGAGTCATGTTTGCAGAAGTAAAGCCTTCGAGGTCTTCATTTGCATATGGGGCACGACTCAAAATGAAAAGGAAGAGTTAAAAAAAATCTGATAATTAGAACTGGTAATGTGTGCAATTCCAGTATAAATCTAGGAAAATTAGAAGGTGTCAAAATGAAATGGAGAGCATGAAAGTCCACGTCCTAGGTGGTGGCCCAGGAGTTGGGAGTGAAAAAGACGAAGATCCGGTGAGAGAAGGATTGACACAGCAGCTTCAACTCTGCCCTCAAGCATAGGAGCCATTGTGAAGTGCAGAACTGACCAGGGTTCCATTCTGTTGTGTATCGGGTTGCTTTGGATCAGAACCAACTTTTCCTCCATTTATCCTGATGTTACTTGTTGGCTCAGTTTGAGAATTTACATTGAAGTGTAATCCCTACTGAAGGCTGCAAGCCTTGATCTTCCTCAGCAAGTGCTTCAAGTCCTTCTCTCGGTCAGGAAGCCAGGTTACTTCCTCCAACCTTGATGCCTCATTCTGCTTCTAATCCAGCTTCCCTGATGATTTGTTCTGCATACAGATTGAACAAGTATGCTAAGAGGACACATCTAATATACCCCTTTCCTGATTTGAACAAGTATTCCCTTGTCCCATTCATGCAACTGTCTCTTGATCAGTGTACAAGTTCCACAAGAACCCAATAGAGTGTCCTGGGATCCCTATTTTTCTCAAGTTTATCCAGAGTATATTATGTTCTTCACAGTCAAGTACCTCTGCACAATCAACGAAACACAGGCAAACATCATTCTGATATCCCTTGTTCTACATTCTCTTCTGAATTTGGCCTAACCCTGTGGCACACCCTGCCAAAGTAGTGCTGCAGGTATTGTTGGGTGATCTTTTATTTGCGTGTGATATCAATGATATCACTCTGTTGGGTACCCACAAAGAAAGGGTGAGTGCTTCCACCAACTAAAGGAGTAGTTCTCAACCTTTCTTTAATACAATTCTTCATGTTTTGGTGACCCCAACCATAAAATTATTCTTGTTGCTATTTCATCACTGTCATTTTGCTACTGTTATGAATGGTCATGTAAATATCGGATATATTTTTATTGTTACAAATTGACTATAATGAAAGCATACAGATTCATCATAAAAGTGATATGCAATTATATCTTGTGAAATATTTATTTCTAATGACAAATGAAATTTTGTCTTGAAGCATGGTGTAGCATGGGTAACAGTTTTCACGTGGGGCACATGCATGTGGATGTATCTGCATGTGACGGACCCACCTGGAGATGATAAAGAAGTGGTGTCTTGGTTCCTAAGACCATCAGAAATATGTTTTCCAATGGTCATAGGTGACCCCTGTGAAAGAGTATTTTGATCCCCAAAGGAGTTGAGCAGATGAACAGATGAACTAGAGCATTCCTAAGCCATGACGGTCAGTGGCACGGTCTGTATCAGGCTGCAGAGGTTCATTGTGGAGACTGCCCTTGGCTCACACACATCACAGCCACACATCTGAGTAGAGCAGTGAGGGCCCTAGCCCTTGAGCACTCTTTACCCTTAGGGATTGTGTTTTACATTATCAGACTTCAATGTGTGGCCCGTCTTCTGATTTTCCCTCGAGTAGTCTGCCTGCAGTCAGAATTGACCAACTAAAGACTTCCCCAACCTTTCGTGGCTATTCAGAAGAATTGAGACTATAGATATTTCTGAACACACTTGTAATCCATTTTGTGTGGGTGGGGTGTACTTCATTCGTGGTCTGGAAAACTGAAGTCTACATTTCCCAGCCTCTCTGTGAACTACAAATCCAAATACACCCTCCTCTTTCCATAGAGCTGGGGCTGCTTAAGATGAAGAAGACTGCAGGATGTGGAAGCCAAGGCCCAACTCTTTCTGCCAGCAAATAGTCACGAGGCACATGATTTTTCTAGACCACAGCAGCAGAGATCCCTCAGCATTGTGGGTGTGCACCAGCAGACAGGAACAAGAGACCAAACATTTGCTGATGCAACATGTCTTTTCATCTCTTGACTGCTGCTTCCATGAGGATCAATTGTGGATCCACGCAAGACACAACCCTTGACAACTTCAGCTTTTTCTCCATTTAGCATGATGCTGCCTGTTGTTTCAGTTTGAGGATTTGAGTCTTCTTAACACTAAGTTGTAATCCTTACTGAAGGCTGCAATCCTTGATGAAAGGAATATCTTCTGGATTCTCCAGCCTCTGGGTGGCCAACAGGAATGGCAGCAATTGTGGACAGCCTGGTCTCTGATGGTGATCTAGAGGTCTCTCTTGGAAGCTGTGTTAATCATCATAGCCTTGCCACTTATTATGTGAAAGGTCTGAAGTTAACATGCAAGCACTTTTTGTTTAAATTTGAAATGGCATTAATAGAGTGTGTTAGTCTGGGTAGACTAGAGGAACAAATTTAATAGACACGCATATGGATATAAGGAAAGGGTTTATATACAAAAGAAATGTGACACTAAGAAGGCATCCCAATCCAGTCCAGTACAAAGTCATAAGTCTGATATTAACCCATATGCCCGAAATCAGTCTACAAAGTCTCCTTCTGACTCACAAAGTCACAGGTCACTGGGTGCAGAATTCTGGCGCTGGCAGAGGTCTCCCCATGGCTCCTCACTTCCAGGGCTCAGGGTCCATCAACAGCATGCTGCTCCAGCTTCAGAGGTCTGGCTCCATCAGGGCAAAGCCGTGTGGTCTCTCTACCGGCAAGTCCAGCTTCTTGGGCACTGCCATCTGGTCTTTTCCGTGACTCGTAGCCTCTTAGACTACCTCCCCACAACTGGGGAAGATAGTTTCTCATCTTCAGAAGGGAAATATTGCAAGATTTCCGAGAAGTCTCAGGGAAAGCCATGTCCACATAGAGGCCTCATCGACTACTCAATGGCTATCTCCAGATTAACAGACTAGCCTCCACCCCTACATTTCAATCATAAAATTGACATAAGCACATGACTGCCACATAGAGACACTATAATAAGTGTAGATATGGGTGTTGCACAATGCTTTTTAAAAAAAATGTTTTTAAAGTTTGCTTTGAAGAATTTCAATCAAGATTAGAGCCAATCCTCATGGGTCATGTTACTTCCACCCACTGGGAGATCCTAGGAAGTGCTGAGGATTAATGCATTTAACCGCTCACTAGAAGACTGCAGATGGTCATCCATCTCAAAAGGAAGCCTTGGAAATCGGAAAAATCAGCCACTGGAAGCCCTACGCACACACATGGGGTTGCCAAGAGTTGGGGTCCACTCATTGGCGACTGGTTTTACATGTGATCTTATCATGCAGCTCCTCGCTAGAGAGCAGGGAAGCTTTGCTACCAGGGGAGGGGACAAGTTAATCCACCTGTGTATGTCTTCTCCTCAATCTGCTTGCACCCACCGTGCGCCATTCTCACCCATTTGACCTTCCCCACTGATTCCACCTCTGGTGATCTTTCATCCCGGAACTCACATGATCCTGGAAGAATGAAAGGAAGATGCCATCCCACAATTTTCTCAAGCAATCCAGTCTTTATTTTTGCACAGGCTAAAACAACAGCAGCAGCAACAAGGTGATATAGGCAGGATGCATTATTAATTGCATATTATTTTCATCTTATTATGAAAACTTCGAAAGGATGGGAGGCTGCTCAGCTGTGTCAGAATATTACCCCGCTCCCTACCTCCTATTTTATTATAGTCAATTCTTAAAAAAAAATGCAATTGGAATAAAAATTTAAAAAACAGAGATGCAAATGAGTTTTATCCACCGCTGTTGCTACTGCTGTGGATATGGGCTGCACCAATGGGCCCTCCATGATCTCACTCACAGGCTAAGGATGTGGTAGCCACCCTACAAAGCAATCTAAATGGCACATGAGTATTTTCCTAAGGTCATACAAGGGGTACCTCCCCCCCCTAAAGAAAAGACCAAACAAAAATAAAAACAGAATTGTGCTGAGTTGATTGGAACTTTTGTAGTGGGCATTTTCCCCCAGTAGGCAAGCATCAAACAACTTGCTCTGAGTTAGTGCACCCGGTGGTATTGCCTAGGAAGGTTCTCTCTGATCACAGTGAGTTTTGTTTGTAGAAGCAGTTTCACTCAACCTTGTTTTTTGTAATGAGAGATTTAAGAGAACAGTGTGCGGCTGTGAATTTTTTTTTCCTGTTTTGGAAAACTGCTTTCAGAAACTGTTGTAATGTTGAACACAGCCTACAAGGACAACACTATGAGAAAAACTCAAGTGCACAAGTGGTTTTCTCATTTCAAAAGAAATGAAAGGTCGATTGATGACAAACCTCATTCTGGAAGTCCATCAACTTCTCGAATGGATGAAAGTGTCAACTAATAGTGCATTTGTAGCTTGTTCTACCAGGTCAGACTGTTAATGAAACTTTCTATTTAGAAATTTTGAAAAGACTCCATAATAGTGTCTGACAAAAAAGGCCTGATTTGTGTCTGACCAGGCACAGATTTTGTCACCACGACTATGCACCTGCTTATGCAGCCATCTTAGTGTGTCAGTTTTTGGCAAAAACTGCATGCCTCTCTTGCTCCATGAACCTCACCTGACCTTGCTCTTTGCGACTTCTTTTTGTTGCCGCAAATGCAGCGTGACTTGAAAGGAGAGTGCTTTGACAACATAGAAGAGGTGAAGAGAAAAATGAGGGAGGTGCTGTCAGCCATCCAAAGAGATGAGTTTGAAAAATGTTTTCAAGGATGGAATCACAGATTTGACAGATATGGAGTGTAATGGAGAGCACTTTGAAGGTAATAAGATTGTTCTACTAAAAAAAAAAGATTGCTCTACTAAAAACAAACACACACACATACCTTAAATACATAGCTTTTGAGGGGGGAAATTCTGTTTTCTTCTGGGTATCCCTTTATACACCAGCCATTTTTCTCGAAACAGCCTTCAAAGATAATTGGTCGAGTTTTCGAAGCTAGACCCCAAATGCCTTTATCCTTAGACATTGTAGTTGGGACTTTGATGCCACCCCTCCAGCCCACTCTCCCTCTCCTGCCCTGTAGGTCTCGTCCTGGTGTGTTTCTCTGTCCCTCAACTCTTAGTTCAAAGTTTTGAATAAGAAAATTGAAGGATTCTTCAACTCTTTTCCTCAAGGAGTCTCTGGGGAATTTGCCCACTACCTCCCCGGTAACTCCAGGACTTAATACACCAGGGGGCTTTCGGAGTGGTCACCTTTTATGAACCTCTCTGCTGGAACAATGGGTTCCTGCTTTAAAGATCCACAAAGACACTTATCAAACAAAATTGCTGTGCTCTGAGATGACTTGTCTAGTTTAAGTACATTTTTAAGTTTAGTGAGAGAATCTGTCATTTAAGACTCTGGCATAATCAGGCATAGTTCCATCATTGCAGCATTATAAAAAATAATGCAAAGCATATACATAGTTTTCAAAATTACCAATCTTGCAAAGATACAATATCAGAATTGAAGCAAGAAATTGGTATGCTTTCCTTCCATGTTCTGAAAAGTTGTCCATTTTTGCAATGTTCTCTATGCCCTGCCCCTATGCTTGGAGATCCTTTGTATTTCTAAACAAATGATTTCCAAATCCTATCTCGGAATACACATTTGTAAGTGGTGCATGCATATTTCCTACATTTGAATATCTGCAAATTCTTTAAGCATAAATGCCATAGATATTGAATATAAAGTATTTAGGGAACAGGAAACATAAGATGTCACCTAAGATTAGATCAGGCACACTTGCAAATGGATTGATCCCAGAGCAGTGGGTAGTACAGAATAGATGATATTGATATAGATTTGGGGACAGAGGTAGAATTCTAACCTTTTATAACAATTGGAATGCCAATAACAAGCTCAGCAATTCACAACCACCAGCTGTTCTGCAGGAGAAAGATCAGGTTTTCTCTTAGTGGTTGTGAGTTGAGGCGCCATCCACATGGTCAACAGTTCAAAACCCCCAGCAGCTCCATGAGAGAGAGACTGGATTCTCCGCTCTCATAAATAGATGCAGTCTTTGAAACCCACAGGGGCAGTTCTACTCTGTTCTAGGGACTCACCACGAGTTGGAATGGACGTGCTGGCAGTGAGCTTGGAGTTTGGGGATGTGGGAGACTTGGGTTCCATTCTTGGCCTGTGCACCTCATAAGTCACTGCCACCCCTGTGTCAGTGGGAGATTGTGGGTCCTTATGATGCACACAGAATTTCAGTGGATGTTCCAGAGTAGATCGATGGGAAAAAAAGACCTACCGGTCTACTTGCAGAAGGCAACCATTGAAAAGCCTATGCATGCTCATGGTCTGATGCCCCACTCCATCATTCGGACAGTGTGGGATGGGGTGGTGTTTCTGCCACGTGTGAGGTCTGCATGAGCCACGGTTGCCTGGATAGCAACTGAATCATAAATCATTACCAGTTTAATAGGTTCCATAGATGGTGTACTTAGAGATGCAGTTCTTTGGTCACCAGACAGCATCACCCAGGAGCCGTCCTCATGTGGATGCCTCCCCTACATTGGGAAATTGTGCACAGCGAGGGTCTGAGTTGAGTGGTGCACATAGGAAGGTCCGCGTTGTTCAGAGAGGTGGGCATTTCATGGGATTGGTATTCAGAAACTGTGTGCCCACTGAGCTGAGAGACTGGGAATGCATTCCTTGCTGAGTTCATGGGCTTCTCATTTAGATATGATATGCACTCTCGCCACATGTTCATTCTCATCGGTGGCTTATGGGGTTCAGATTACTGTTTCCATCAAAACCAAATTTTCAGATTCTCAAGAATGTATTTTCCTCTACTCTTGAAAATTTCTCTTTTCTACCACCCACACCCCATCAACCTCAATCAGATTTCAGAGCAGACTTTGGGTAAATATGGAGTATGACAGGAAAACAGAGGGAACTAAGCTGCCCTGACCATATTTCTGAGCATGTGCATGTCAAATTACTTGGAAATATACTTCTTTATTTATAAAGTGATGTATAATATAGACTTCTAAGCCACAGCTTCTCACACGGTGCTTTGTTCTTGACTTAAAAAAGGAACCAAGACATTTCCTGAACTCACGTTTAATTGTGGTTTTGATATCAATGTTTTCTCAGAAACGTGTTCTCCTCACTGTAGAACAGTTTAAAGTGTTTGGCTTCTCATTTCTAGAAAATTCTTCCCCTAATGTTATAAACTTACTCCTACTCACTGCCATTCAGTAGAATTATCCCATAGAGTTTTGAGAGTGAATCTTTGCAGAAACAGACAACCTTGTATTTCTCCTGTGGAATGGCTGGTATGTTTGAATGATTGAGCTTGCATTTAGCATTATGACACTTAACCCATTGCCCTGCAGGAGTTCCTGTATGTGTATGTGTGTGTGTGTGTGTGTGTGTGTGTGTATACCTAGCCAACCCCACAGCCACCATCAAGTTGGTTCTAACTCAGAGTGACACTACAGGACTGGGTAGAACTCCCCCTTTGGGTTTCTGAGGCTATGAATTGTACAGGAGCAATACATTTTTTTACTATAATTATTATTAAAAGATTTTACAGAGGGATCTTACAGTCATAACAATCCATGCATCAGTTTTATCAAGCACATTTGCACATATGTTGTCATCATCATATCATCATTTTCTTTCTACTGGAGCCCTTGGTATCAACTCCTACCTGCTCCCCCCACCACCACAATGAACCCTTGATAAATTTGACAAGATGTGATTTCTGCCCAGTTCTCTGAATATCAAAGTAAAGATATTCACTGAAGTATGGGTAAACAACAGAGCAGCTATGACTTTCTTAAGGTATCCAAATCTCCTTTAGGGATCTGTGATGGGTAGGTTTGTTATGCCAACATGGCCACAGAAGATTGGTAGGTCTCTTGTGACGGCACAGCCAATGAACACACGGGATGAATTGAAGGGCAGAGATAGGAAGGGCTCGGCGAGTCCCGCCCTCTCTCTTGCTTCCGGATCTTGCCTTGTTCGTCCTGGGCCTCGACCTCCAAGCAACACTACCCATGGGACACCTAATCGTGGACTGTGTTGCTGTGAGTTGAGGATCCTTCAAGCCCTACTTTGCCATGCTCCTGGGATATACATCTCTTGAGCTGGGGACTGTTGGACTCTGTTATCTGGCTGACTGTTGGTGATCTGCTGTTTCCTGCCTGTGACCAGATAGCCTGGATTGTTCTACAGAGGACTACTCAGTGGCCCTCAAGACTTGAAGGACTGCCAGTCTTCTGGTTGCCTCACACAAGTGAGTTGCACCGAGCAATCTATATAGCTTTATCGATAGTTAACTGTTTCTTTCTTATCTATATATAAATATATAGAGTTACTAGTGTCCTGATTTTTATTTCTCTAAGAGAACCCTGCCTGACACAAGTGGTACCAGGAGTGCTTCTAGAGAAATAAAATCATAAACATGGGTCTCTTTGATTGATTCTCCAATCTGATTAGTCTTAAGAGCCCTGGTGATGCTAATTCTACACCTAAAGCCATGGGTAATTTTGCCAATCCTACTACTCCATGGTGTGAAATAGCAAAGCTAATAACTAAAGTAGGAGCACCGATGGATAGGGTGTTGGTTATAGGAGAGGCTCTGGGAGAACATATGTCTGATATATTTCAGCAGTTTTGTCAAGATGCCAAATATAAGGAAGCTGGTTGGCTGGTCCTCCTTACAATGGACTATGTGATTAAGGAGAGGGATTGCCTCAGAGCCTCAGAAGCCAGACTTGAAGACATCGGCCTGTGCTACAAAGGAAAGCCTTCTTGCCTGTAGTAAAAGAGCCGATATTGCTGAGAACCAGGTCCGAAGTCTCATTATGCGAATGACTGAATTACAACGTCAGCTGAATGGCAGATCTAGAGCAGTGTCAGAAGCCAAAGTGAGGGCATTGATAGGAAAAAATTGGGACCCTGAAACATGGGATGGGAATATATGGGCTGATGATCCAGAAGAGGAGGATATTATGCCACCATTAGAAACAAGTGAACCAGCCCAGTCAATAGCTCTATCCCTCCCAGCTGAAGATAGTAGTCTACTATCAACAAAGCAACCCACACCTGAGCAGATCAACCAACACACTCAAGGTGAAATGCCAAGTGGGGCTGCATTTCCTGAGGGAAATGACTTACAAGATAGTGCTGAGAACACCCAGGAAACACCCTCACCCTTGATAGTTTCTGCTAGACCTGTAACTATATTGCTTTATAGATAGTTAACTGTTTCTTTCTTATCTTATATAACTTTCTCTATATATAAATATATAAAAAGAGTTACTAGTGTCCTGATTTTTATTTCTCTAAGAGAATCCTGCCCAACACAGGATCCATCTGTATATGTATTTATATATATATGCATATATCCACACACATATATGCATGTACACATGTGTTAAGTGCCGTACATGTGTATAAGTATAAATGCCCACATACTCATATGTGCATGTACACACATACTCACATATATGTACAGACACATATGTCATTGTGAGGTAACATAGAGTTGATTCAGCACATAGTGAAGCTGGAGGGCGGAGCAAAATTGCTACAGAGGATTTCTGAGGCTGTAGATTCTAGTGACCTCTCTTTTGGTTAACAGCCTATGCCACTAGGGATCCTATTTTTCCCATAGAACCCTTCAGAATTGCAACTGGAGACAACAGGTTTTCTTAAATACTTTCAGCTTGAGACATGCTGAGCATGCTCTTTTCCCCTTGTAGTTTTCTGACTTCAGGTCTTTGCATGCTTCAGTATCATGCTGTATTTTGGCTTCTTGATCCACCCTTTTGTTTCATCATTTCTTCCATCCACTTTAGCTACTCTATATTTAAGAGCGAGTTTCAAAGTCTCTTCTGACCTTCATTTTGATTTTTTTTAAAAAATAAATCATTTTATTGGGGACCTATACAACTCCTATCCCGATCAATATATACGTCAATTGTATCCAGATCACATTTGCACATTTGTTGTCATCATCATTCTCAAAGCATCCTCCTTCTACTTGGGCTCTTTTTACCAGATCCCCATTATCCCCCTCCCTCCCCACACCCCTTCCCCCATGAACTCTTAACGATTTACAAATTGTCGTTATTTTGTCATCATACACTATCCGATGTGTCCCTTCACCCATTTCCCCATTTTCCATTCCCCAGAGAGGAGGTTACATGTAGATCCCTATAATTGGTTCCCCCTTTCTACTCCACCTTCCTACCACCCTCCCTGTATCACCACTCTCAACACTGTTCTTGAAGGGATCATCTGTCCTGAATTACCCATTTTTGGCCTGAATTACCAGGCTCCAGTGTACATAGCCTGGTCTAGTATGATTTGTAAGGTAGAATTGAGTTCATGACAATGGGTGGGAGGAAGCATTTGAGAACTAGAGGAAAGTTGCTTATTTCATTGTTGCTATACGGTACCTTGTCCGGCTCATCTCCTCCCTACAACCCCTCTGGAAGACGCTGTTAACTTTACCTATTGATGGACTTTGGGCTCCCAATCTTTAGCCCCCCTTATTTATAATGGTATAATTTTTAGTTCTTTGATGCCTGATACCCAATCCCTTTGACACCTCATTGTCGAACAGGTGGGTGTGCTTCTCTGATGCCGGCTTGGTTGCTTCTGAGCTAGATAGCCACTTATTAGTTTTCACGCCTTTAAGACTCCAGATGCTATATCTTTTTATAGCCAGGCACCATCAGCTTATGCACCATATTTGCTTATGCACACATTTGTTGTCAGTGATCATATTAGGAAGATGGGCATGCAATGATATGATTTTTAGTTCTTGAAGCCTGATTACTAATCCCTTTGACACCTCGTGTCAAAGCACACAAGCTGATGTGCTTTTTTTCATGTGGACTTCGTTGCTTCTGAGCTAGATGACTGCTTGTTTACTTTCAAACCTTTAAGACCCCAGATGCTACATCTTTTGATAGCCAGCACCATCAGCTTTCTTCCCCACTTTTGCTTATGTATACCTTTGTCTTCAGTGATTGTGTCAGAAAGATGAGCATCATGGACTGCCAATTTAATAGAATAAAGTGTTCTTGCATTGAGGAAATACTTGAGTGGAGGTCTAATGCTCATCTTCTGTCTTAATACTAGCCCTCTAAGTGTATGCACATAGATCTGTCTTCATTGTCATATATGAATATGTTCACCTATGCACATGCCTGTATTTAGACCTCTATAAATACCTTTTAGCTCCCAGTTCTTTCCTCTATTTCCTTTTACTTTCCTCTTGTCCCACTATCATGCTCAGCCTCTATTGGGATTTCAGTATTTTCTCTCGGTTACATTACTTTGCTCAATCCTTACCAGGCCTCTCACACCCACCTTGTCACTGATTTTGAATCACTTGTTGTTCCCTTATCCCTGGATTGGTCAGCACCACCTCCTTTCGCTCTCCTCATCATCTCCCATTATTTTAAAAAGTCTTTTAAATGACCTTTGCTTTCTTGTGGTATGATGTCTTTACACAACTCACTTGTCCTTGGTTGTTAGAATTCAATGCATGAAATCTACTCTTGAAATAACCTTTAAGAGGGACATACTCCAGGTTGCACTCTGGCTCTAGTTGGCTTGTTTTTATTCTTTAGCTTCAATTTGAATGTGCAGGTGAACAGTTTGTGGGCTCTCCTACGCTTGGCCTTGTTATCGCTAAATATACCAAGCTTTTCCATTATCTCTTTCCATAGATGTAGCCAATTTGATTCCTTTGGATTCTGGCCTGTGAGGTTCCCATTTATATTACTGAAAAAGATATTTGCAATGAATAGATGTTGGGGTTTCACAATCTGTCATGTGATCATTAGTGTAATTCTTACCATTAGAGTCATATTTTCCAACTACCAAAATCTTCATTATTTACAGTTTTTATCTTTCAACCATCAAAAATTATCAATTCATTTTGAGCATATATTTGATAGATTTCACACTGCAAAAATTGGTAAAAATCTTCTGTTCTTTTTCTATGGCATTAGGGGTTCATCCATCAATTTTAATAAAAGTCATATTGACTGATTCTCTTTGAAGACATGTGGTTATTATCCTACCATTGACAGTGTTGGACTTCAGGATAGATCTTGATATGTTCTTTTTGATGATGGGTGTAATGTCATTTCTCTTCTATTTGTCCCTTCTGGCATACTTCTGTTGTTAGGGGCTGATGGGCTGGTTCCAATGCACCATGACCCAATGTTCAATAAAAGAAAACACTGCCAGGTCCGACACCATCTTCACAGTTGTTATTCTTCAGCCCATTGTTGCAGCCACTGGATCAGTCCATCTCTTCGAGGATCTTTCACTTTTTCATTGAATTCTACTTTAGCAAACATGATCTCCTTTCCCAGAGACTTGTCTCTCTGGGCAACATGTCTAAAGTATGTTAAATGAAGGTTCCCCATCCTCACTTTTAATGACATTCTGGACATCCTCCTTCCAAGGTAGATTTGTTTGTTCTTCTGGCAACAAAGAGCATATGATTGTTCAATTCAAAATGGCTTGTATTAATCCATTACAGCTTACTGGTCCCTAGAATATGGATCTTCATGCATCCCATTTCATTTTTGACAACTCTAAGTTTTCTAGATTCATCTCTGTACCTATTTCAGTTTTGTGATTGAGATGTAGGGGTAGAGTCTAGCCTATTAATCTGGAGGTAGCCAATGAGACCTCTGTGTGAGCATGGCTTTCTCCTGAGAATTCTGGGTAGTCTCATGGTATTTCCCAATCAGAGAAGAGAGACTTAAGTCAGTCTCCAAGATGACGAACCACTGACAAGATAGCAGTGTCGGAGGAATCAGAAGAGCTGGAGAAGAAGCCACATAGCCTTACCCTGATGGAACCAGACCTCTGAAGCTAGAAGAGGCACAGAGAGATCCCAGTGCTGAGATGTTTCTATCACCAATGGATACTGCTGATTGACCCTGAGCCCCGGAAACGAGGAGCCATCAGGGGACCCCTGCCAGAGCTGGAACTCTGTACCAAATGGCCTGTGACTTCATGAGTTGGAAGGAGAATTTATAGACTGATATCAGACATATGGGCTAATATTGGACTTATGACTTTAAACTGGACTGAACTGGGATGCTTTCTCAATGTCCCATTCCTCTTATATATAAACCTTTCCCTTATATCTATATGCATGTCTATGAATTTGTTTGTCTAGTCTACCCAGACTAACACAATCTCCATGCATCCCACATTCTGGTTACCCATACATGTCTACAGTTATTTCTTTTCATTCTTCTCATATCAGCAAAGGAAGGTCCTGAAAGCTTTACTCCACGCCCATTATTAAAGCCTCATCTTTAATGCGGAGAGAGCATGGAGAGCTCCTCCTCACGTGTGTGCTGACTACTTTCAGTCTGAGTGTGTCATCTTTTAGCCCAGGGTCAGCGAATGCACCACTGTGATTCAGAAGGTTCTCCCTGGCTGATTATTTTCAGAAGAAGATCTCCAAGTTGTTATAACTAGTCTGTCTTAGTCTGGAATCTTCATGAAAACTTTCCACCCTACAAGACCCTGCTGGTATTTGAAATATAGAGGTTATACCTCCTAGCCTCACAGCAATATGCAAGCTCTTACACTATGAAAAATATATATAATATAAAGATTATGCAGTTAAGGATAATTCCTCTTGTATTATCCTTCAAAGGGTTGAAGGTTAGAAGCTACTGAAGAGTCAAATTGCTCACATGGAAATGAATAGCATTACACATCATCTTTAGCAGATACTCATACGATTAGAGCACACTCAAAAATACAAGGGAGGGGAAGGAACCCTTGTATAACTAGGCTGTGTGGTTCAAACTCATATAGTTCCAGAATTAGTACTAAGTTATACTGTGCTGCTCACTCACCAAAAGTATTCAATATTCTATGCCTGCACTACAATTCAAATGCATCAAGTCTTCAGTCTTGCTTTTTCCATGCTTTCCCATGCATATGAGGTGATTGAACATACCATGACTTGGGCCAGGCACACGTCAGTCCTCTAAGCAACATCCTTACTGACACATAAGGACCCAGTGTAGAGTTTCTGAGGCTATAAATCTTTGTGAGATGAGATGGCCTCCTTTTCTCCCCTGAAGCAGTTAGTGGGTTTGAACCAAGCAATTCAATGCTTATGGGGCAGCACCACTGCAGCTCCTATAATTAGAAAAAGGGCAAGCAGTGGAAGTGGAAGCAGTCTCTTCAACTCCAAAACATGCTTATACAAATTCTTGGGTCCCTTCCAGGCGTAATGAATGAGAATCTCAAAGGAAAGTTCTGGACAGAGTATACTCCATGACACCATAGCATCCCCACCATGTTTCTGTTAAACACAAACGATAACTCTAAAGTAATGATATGCTGTGTGCAGCTCACAAGTAGCTTGAAGCCAGTTCTCACAATGGAGTCTCAGAAATGTGCCCATTATTCCCTGGAACCGGAGCAAAGTTTGCAGTGACTTCTTAGAAGGACAATGTAATTCAAGTATTCTGCTTTGGAATCATTACAATGAGCAGAATGATTACTATGTATGTGCAGCTCACAAGAGTACCGGAATGTGGAATCAGCCTGTCCAACGAGAGTCAGGATCTCCTCAAGTCTTCTCACTCCATAATAGTGGAAATAGCAAGGGAGGCATGAACGTGGCCCCTAGGTGGTGCTGAATCATCATGAAAATGCAAGCGAGGAACTTGGTATTTTTAGAGGTGGGCTTGAATTTCAAATAAGAGGACAGCTCCTTGGAATGCCTGGGAAAAAAAGACTGGACAGACAGAGTCCTTTTAGAAGGATTGAATGCACAATGCCTTTGCCCGTGAGACCCCACTGGGCCTGGAGTTTGTTTTCCCTGGAAACAGGAAGCGGGACAAAGGCCAACTTCCATTCATTTGCTGAGAGCTGTTGAAGCCATGATTGGTTTTGACAGATCAAAAACCACTTCTAACCCTGCTGTGGGGGAGGGCCTAGCCTGGGCTGTTGTCCTGCTGCTCTGGGGACTGGGTGTGGGTTTTGTGGATGGTGGAACCTCTGGATTATTAAAATACGTGTGTGGATGAGTTATAAGGAGCACAGCTCACTATTGTTCTGTGTGCACTGCTGGGCACTGCCCCAACCGTATGCAGCCTTCCCGAACTCAATCTCTGGGCAACCTATTTTTTTCTTTCGGCATCAGAAGCAAGAGCATCTGGGAGGCAAAGCTGATGAATTCTGTCTGGCAACCAACATCCTCCCGCCTGCCAGCTCCTGGGGTCGGAAATGGAGACGCTCTGGCGTTGGTTCAGGGCCAGTTCTACCTGTCCTTGAGGTCCTGGTGATGAGAGGAGGAGGCCTGCCAAGTGGAGAACTTCTGAAACTCTGCTTCCCAAGTTCATTTCCATTTTGGCACAATGTGACTTTGGTTTCCAGGGGAAAGACTTCACATGTATTAAAACGTCTTCGTTGCTGAAGTTGCCTTGCGCTGTCCATTAGAGCCTTCTGCCATCCATCCCTTTCTCCCCACACAGTTTCCAATGTGGTGTCTTTGGAGGGTAACCATAGCAACTAAGCTAATTCGGAAACGGCGGAATCCAGGCAGTCAAGGGGAAGGTAACTCATGGGTAATTTCTATTTAGAGCCCACAGGACTTTATTGACTCTAATAATAGGCTAGGCTGGGTACGGTTATCTTTGTACTAGATGTTTGATTCTCACAACAACCTTGCAGTACAGTCCTTATTATCCCTTGTCGTAGCTGAGAGAATTGCACAGCCCGGGGATTTTAGATGACAGGTCCACCTTTACTTCGCCAGCCTGATCTGCTCACCCCTGACGTCAGAGTCCATTTTCCTCCCGGCACTCCCTTCAAAGGGAACTTGGAGGGATATATCAA
The DNA here is from genome assembly GCA_004026705.1 of Nesogale talazaci. Taxonomy (NCBI): domain Eukaryota; kingdom Metazoa; phylum Chordata; class Mammalia; order Afrosoricida; family Tenrecidae; genus Nesogale; species Nesogale talazaci. The sequence continues at coordinate 19,970 of PVJH01010850.1, forward strand.
AATGTCCATTAGGTAGATAGCAAAAGCGAGTTGCAGAAATGGCAGCCGGGCTCTAGAACCTCTGTCACGTGTGCTAAGATCTATACTAAGCACACCACACAGGTTTTCCCATTCAATCCTTCCTCCAATTCTCTAGCCTTGGCATTAATAAGCATCACTCTTTGCTCTGTAAATGAAGACCCTGATGGAGAGGGACTCCGAGTGCTTTTCCTAGTCCCCTCACTGAGATCGAGCAGCTTCTGATGCAGAACTCTCAGGATGGTTTCCTCTCTGTGTCCATATTTGTCAACTACTGATGAGGGTATGGAGCAATTAAGTGTCTTCTTCAAGGCTGCTAGTACCTTGAGAAATAAGATATCAAATTCAGATCTCCAGTTCCATGCTGCCCTCCTAAATATTCCCAAGTCCCCTTGCCATCCGTCCATTCAGACTCAAAAGAACCTGGTAGGACAGAGTTGAACTACTCAAAAAGTCTTCCCAAGATGTAAATCTTTACAGAGGCAGATAACACATTTTTCTCCCATAGAGCAACTGGTGGGCTTCAATAACCAATTTTGGGTTAGCAGCCAAGCACTTATCCACGGCACCATGGAGTTCCTTCCCCAAAGGCAGACTGTCAAATATTCCTTCCTTCCATCCATCTATCACCCATCCATGTATTCACCCATTCTGTAAGCATTTATGACTCTATTGCTGCTGTTGCTGTTACTTGCTGTCCATAAGCCTACATGTTACAGAGCAGAAGGACTTACTAGGACTCTTATCTTAATGAAACAGTTTGCCAGGATTCTCTTCTGCAGAGTATGTTTGAACTACCACCTTTCCCATTAGCAGTCAGACACAAACCATTAGATACAATGAATGGTGCATGCTCGACAAGGTAGTCAGAATCCACTTGAATTCATCAGAGCCACACTTGACTAGTCATATTTTACTATCTGTATCATAAGATTAACTTTGATTTAGTTGGGTACGGTGTATTGTGTTTATGAGTCTGCATTTCTATATGTGAGACATACATCTACTAATAAAGATTTAAGTGTCCATACTTTATGGACTGTTGATATGATGTCATAAGTTTTCATATCTGCCGAGCCAGTGGGTCCAGTGCAGAACCTTATCAAGAAGACAGGACTTTCAACCTAGGTGGGCTATCTGGTGGTTTGGACTCCTGGTTTGTTCAGTGGGGTAAGTCAGGATTCTTGAAGTGAGACCTGGGTGCAAGATTCCTTTGATTGTGTGCTGTGTGTCCTTGGAACATTGAGGAGTCTGGAGAGAGGAGACTGACTCTGGTCTAGAAAAGGCACAAGGCTTCTTTGTGGCCTTGAAAAGGTGGCCTGGTGTTGTGGCTGAAGACAAAACAAAATAGGTGACGTGTATGAGAGGGTTTTAGGTTTCCGGGTTTTGCTGGTGAGAGTTGATGACATGAACATAGAATATTTCCTCTGGATGAGATGATGAGAGGATGATTAGATGATGAGAGGAAGCTAGTAGTCTTAGGCCATCTTGAAAGGCATCTGTCTTAGAAAGCTTCCTGCCAGAATCAGCAGCATCTGTAGAAAAGGCTTCCCGGGTTCTCCACAGTCAGTCTGAGAGGACCCCACAGGACTCAGAGCAGGGACCACTAAGGGACCAAGGGGGCACAACCAGGGGGATTGGGAATGGATGGTAGTAATGCATAGAGCATGTCTCTTCAGGACCTACAAATGTTTTCCAAGTAAGGAAGCGTGTTAGACCGTGTTGACTAGAGAAACAAATCCAGAGATACTGTGTATGAGAGATGGATACTGTGTATGAGAGAGCTTTATATCAAAAAGCAATAGTTTATTGAGAAAACATGCCAGCCCAGTCCAGATCAAGTCCATAGATTCAATAGTAGCCCAAAAATTCCTCTGTAGACTCACATAGTACATACAATAATGCAGAATGCAGGAGGATCACAAGCTGGTGGGTCAAAAGTCTTGTGGATCCAAAGGCAGTGGAGGCAATTCCAGGGCTTTGGCTGCCATCCGTGTGGCTCCATGTGTTTTGTCAATGGGAAGGTGAAGCAGAGAGAGAGTGTTCTGCCTCTCAGAGAGGAAAGAAAGGAAGCTTCAAAAATTCTCAAGAGAAAGTTGCACCCACAAGGATGCATGTTCAGGCTGTGACCTGATTGATAACTAAACTCCACCCCTTCATTCTACTCATGAAGTTGACATGCACTGTGTAGCTACCACAGGAAGAGTACCAGGACGTCAGTTAATAAACTTGGCCCTTCACCACTTCAACTCCTGCCTATCCTGAGAAGTCAGATGATGTTCAGTGCATGAGATCCAAGGGGAAAAAGAAAGAAGCAAAATAATTGATAATCTATCAAAGGGTCAGGAGGGTGGGGCGGGGGGAAGAAGTGGAAAAAGAGCTGATACCATGGGCTCCAATAGAAAGTAAATGTTTAGAAAATAATGATAGCAGCATGTGTACAAATAGGTTGGATAAAATTAATGTACAGATTATTATAAAAACTGTAAGAGCCCCCAGGAAAACGATCTTTAAAAAAAAAGGCCAGGTAGAAAGAAACCATATCCCAGGCGGCATGGTAGAGAAGAAATCTGAAATTGGGCAAAAAATGAATACTAAGGGTAGATAAGTGGAACGAATGATCTGAAGATGACATGATTGGTACTACTGAAGAGTCATCAAAAGGGCTCTGGCACATGCCTGAGCTATCCAGTCCTGAGTGGGAAGGAGAGCTGGCAGAGGCATGCGATGGGAAGAGAGTGGCATAAAATTGAGTGTTTTCAGCTTAACTACTAATGGGGTCCATCCACTCAGTTATGCCATCAATCAGTGCCAGCTTGCAAAAGTCTTCCAACTGGGTTTCCTCTTACCCTCAATAGTTCACCTTACTCCATGTGTGCTTTTCTTTCAAAGTCTGGTTGAAGACTACACCTTGTCTCCCTCTGTTTGGTTTTACATATTCACTTTACGGCTCTTTCCAAGAAGGGTGTTTACTTTTTCCACCCATTCCTTGCCATGCCAATGAACTCCCTCTAGGTTGCTTTATTTGGCCTTCAGGGGGAGGTCAAAAGTTGAAGGGAGAAAGCATTACAATTAGAAAAAAATTATATCTTTCAATAAAGCATCCTTTTATACTGTCTCTAATGACATCTAACATTACATGGTGTGGGGTCTAAACAAGATGTATTCATCTGCAATTAGTTAAGCTCACCGGGGAAGATATTTTTCTTTTGTTTATTGTTTTATTCATGATTAACCAGCAGTGTCAACGAGAGGGTTCTAATGATAGCATTATGTAGAATAAAAACGTTTGAGGTGTAAGTGGCTGGCAATTTGCACAAGCTGTGATGTTAGCCCTTGACTGAAGTTTCTGATAGAGTGTGTGTGTGTGTGTGTGTGTGTGTGTGTGTGTGTGTGAATAAGGACGGGTAGAACTTGGATACTTTTAATTACTTCAGGTGCATGTGAAAGCTAGATAATTTTAAAGGAAATCAGATGGCATGGTACATTTAAGTTGCGTGGGGTTCTTCCAAGACAAACCAGTCTTGGAAGAAATGTAACCAGAGACAAAGATGGTCGGACCTCTGTTTGCTTACTTTGGACTCGTCACCAGGAAAGACCAAGCAGTAGGAAAGGACATCATGTTCAGTAAAGCATTGAGGGCCAAGGAAAATGAGGGGAAGGCTAACTGAGATGAAGCGATACATTTATCCTAGCAGTGGACTCCAACACACCGGCAAACATGAAGATTATTCAGGACCAGGTGTCCTTACACAGAATGTCATTGCCAAGAGGTGGCGCCGCCTCCATGACAATTGACGACAACCAGCATGACCCGGGTGCCTCTCCTGCCTGTTTTCCTTCCACAGCCTGCTTTGCATTCAAGGTCAGACGAGTGCATTGGGCTCTGACAAGACTTCTCCACACAATGAAAATTAATCATTACCAGAGCCAAAATCATGTTTCCTGATGGTAAAAATCCACATGTAATTGTTTCTGCGAGGCAGTATTTTCCTCTCAATGTTCCAAAAAAATGCTAACTTCCCCAAAGCTGGCCTGGAGACACGAACACTCTTCTCCCCACCTTCTCAGAGCCCTGACGGCATATTGGTTACAAGTTAGACTGCTAACCGCAAGGTCGGCAGTTCAAAACCACGAGCCACTCCAAGAAAGAAAGAAAGAGTTAGTCTTGAAAACCCACAGGGGGCAGTTCTTCCTTGTCCTACAGGGTCGCGATGCGTCAGCACTGACTTGGTGGTCGTGTGGGTTTTGGGGGTTTCAGTCCCACCTTCTCACTCCTGAATAGGATTTCATGCCTGGCTTACAATTCCACCAGAAAAGGAGTCTGGACTTGTTCCAGCAAAAAGAGTAAAGAGCCTTGCCCTCGCTTGAGGAAGTGAGTCTCCATTGTGCTTGAGTCAGCCCTATGGAATGGAACACTCCCCAGAGTCTCACCCTCTACACAATTGTTGCCAGCTTTGAGGCCATTATTGCGCCCTCTAGATCAGCGGTTCTCAACCTATGAGGTCCAACCCCTTGGGGCGGGGGGCGGGGTGGGGGGGGGGCGTCGAACGGCACTCTTATAGGGTCGCCTGATTCATAACAGTAGCAAAATGACTGTGATGATATAAATAATTTTATGGTTGGGGGATCACCCCAATCTGGTTGCAACTTGAGGAAAGTGGAGGACCACTGCTCTAGGGCAGTCTGTCTCGTGTGGGTCTTGCTCCTGTATTCTTCCAAGCACCATGTCCTATCACAGGTCTGATCTCGTCTGATGACATTCACAGTGGTAGCAAATCTTTCTCTTCTGTGCTTGGCTTTGGCCTTTCCAAAGGGCTAGCAGTATTTCTCGGTTAACATTGAAGAAGGAAGTTGATAGGACCGGGTTAGACGATTGTAGGTCAACATGTAAACAGAAAGGAAAACCTTGCTCCTGCAATGCTGAAACTACCTCTGAAGTCCATTTTAAAAGAGAAGTGCACCCAATCATGGAAGTAAGTGTTCAGTGCCTCTCCCAAGGAAGTTATTTAAACCCCAACTCCACGTATCAAATATATATATAAAAAAGCCACTGTTTCAGAAAACATTGTTTTTCAAGGGTCAATTAAATAATCAGCTTTATATGAGGTATTTACTACTATGTGGTCACTTGGGCTTATGACATCAGGGTGCTGTAATAGTTATGTGTTGGGTTGCTGAGAGAGTGTGTAACAACACATCCCTCAGAGGAAGAAAGATGAAGTTCTCTATCCCATCAAGAGTTCCGGTCTCAGAGATCCCTGGGGCAGTTCTAAGTTCTACCCTCTCCTATACAGGGTTATGCATCAGAATTGACTTTGTGATTGCCAGGTTTGGGGTTTTTTTGTTATTAATTATTATACAATTTTACAAAAGAAGAAATTTACATTTGAGAGACACAGACATGAGAACATGTCATTTAATCTTTGAGATTTGAGTTCCAGAGCCATGTGTAATTATGTTACCTAACTGATTAGCTTGAAGCAAGTGGCCTATGAATTTCCACTCATTTGTGTGCTCAGAGATTATGAGACCAGCACAATGATGCAATACACTGGCATTTTTTTTAATGTTTGACAAATTTTCATTAAGGAATCTTGGTGGCTTGGTTGGTGATAGGTTGGTCAGTGCAACCAATCAGATGATGTTCTCTCCTCACCTTAAAGATGGACAAACTTAGACATGCCCGGGACAGTGGTGGTTAATGCTATGAGGTGAAATGGACTCAATGACAATGAGTTTGGTTATTCTTTTTCGTAATTTAAACTGGAGGGTGGTGGTGGAGAAAGAACGTCCACAAACTGAGGATCGGGCAATTTTCACTCACTTGGCCTTCAAAATGGTCTGGACTTTGTTTTCCTCAGTTGTATAACTAGGACTCACAAAGTTGTGCCTGACCCAAATTATGGTGTTTTCACCAATCTAAGAGTTGTACATTGAATAAGAAAGACCAAGGAAGAATCCGTATTGGGAGTATGGTGCTGGTGATGAAGATTAGAAGCAGTCTGAACCTGCAGCAGAAGAAATCCATCTGACTTAGAGACAGTACAGCAGAACACGCATTAGAAGTGAGGACGGTGAGATGTTATCTCACAGACTTTAGACAGGCTATCAGGAGAAACGACTCTCTAGAAAAGAGCAGTGTGATTGATAAAGCAGAGGTCATAGAAGAAGAGGAAGATCTGTACTGAGATGGATTGGCATAGTAGGAGATGCAACAGTGGGCGCTAACATAGAAAATATGGTCGGCGGTGCTATCTCCTGTTGTTCACTATGGCTTAGAATGTATTCGATGACACTTAAAAACGATAGCAACATAAATTGAGGAGGTTGGATTAGACCTTCTCTTAGCAAGTGTCAATAATTCCTTCTTAGCAAGTTTCAATGCTTCCTTCTTTTTTTCCAGTCATTACCATAAGAACAGATTTCCAATTCCAATTTCTTTTTGTCAAAAGTTTTACCTGTCCCCTCAATCCATGCTTAGTTCTCTAGAAGAGCAGGCTGTCTTACCAGGATTAAGACTGCACAGTGCTTATGGAAATGCACCATGAAATTGTCCTGCAAATGGTTAAATGGTTAAAATGTTGGCCTAAGGGATTTAATGAGCTCCATATGTCTGACCTCTTCAAAGAAATGATTTTGGGAACCAGAGCTGTGGAAAGGTCTGAGTGCATCAGCATCTGGTGTGAGTTACTGGGAGTGACGGGAACCCGCCACATTCTTGTAGTCTTGCCAAGTCTGGGAAGGTAGCAGTGCTCTGGAATCGGTGTGCTCACCTTCCACGAGAATGCTTGCAGTTTCCCAAACTTTCTCTCACGCTTCAGGGCCTGCACAGTCAGCAGATTTTTACTTCCTTCCTGCTGCTCTCAAACTATCCTCAGACCACAGAAGCCATCAGGGGTGGGGGTGGGGGGTGTGGGGGGTGTGGGGGGAGGGGTAGGTCAGCTCTGTTGAAAACCAGGTCTACTGAAAATTTTAGGGATGACTCTTGGTGGGTCACTTGTACTTGTTGTGGCTAATTCTGCTGTACCGCTCTCCCCCACCCCCCACCACCCCAGGATTTTGGCTAAAATCCTGATCTGACAGTACTGTTCTATTCCATATTTTAAAATCCCAGGGCTCTAGTGGAAAAGCAGATATTTGGAGAATGATGATAGCTGCAGGCATGTGAATGTACTTGACACAGTATATGGATGTATGTACTGTGATAAGAGATGTACAAGCCCTCAATAAAAAGATAGAAAAAAAAAAGCCCAGGACTCAACATTTGCACCTAAATGTCCTCCACGTGTCAAAGTGGGTCTGCGTTGCTGCTAGAGATTTAGTCCCCATATGGGATCTTCTCTCTGGCCTTCTTTGCTTCAGTCATTTGGAATCCTTACTTAGTCACAGAGACTTTCCATCCTCATACTTTATCCTCTGCAGAATCCCTGCTCTCTCCTCTTGTTCTACAATTTTCCTACGTCTATTCCATCTGAACATTATCTTCCCTGGACTTGTTCCTGCCCCGTTGGTAGTTGGTCTGCCACTTCTGTATTCCCATGACCCTTAAATGCAGTCAGACTGAAAAGAGGTGAGAGCCCTTTGTGAATGACTGTATGTCTGATTGAACCTTTATTTACGGAGCAGTGGTTCTCAATACACCTATATTATAATTGATGTCCACCAAGTTTTTCTGCTATATTCAGAATATTTATATATTCTGAAGGCTTCAGTTCAAGGGTAGGAAAGAAACATTCCTCTGGCCTCTGAAAGTTATGATGTAATGGTAAGGAAAGGTGTGCTTGTCTTCAAAAAACTTTTGTATTCCCCGAATTTATTAAACACATGGACAAACACTTGTCTTATGGTTTCCTTTAAGGTAGTCATTTGGGTGTACACTTTTGTAAAAAATACATCTCACAAATTTGTAAAATGGACTTAAATGATGCTTAAGCTTTCTTCTTTACAGAAAAAGAATGTCATCCTAGTGTTTTTGTACTTGACATTTATTTCAATTTGTTTTCCAAACTTCGTTTCCCAAATCCAAACTTTTTTTTTTTTTTTTTTTTGGGCATCACTGCTCTCCGGCGGTGGGAGTAGGAGGCCCAGCCCCACTGCTGGAATTGAACCTCCATCCCAGTGGGCCGCAGTCCCGCGCACAGCCACTACGCCACCAGGGCTCAGCCCCCAAATCCAATCTTATATTACTTTCTTTCCTCTTGTTTTTTAAAAAATTTTTAATTGTGATTAGGGTGAAAGTTCACCAAGCAGATCAGTGTTGACGTCAACAAGCCATGCACATTTTGCTTCATGTCATTGGTTGCGATCCCTGCCAGGTAGCACCCCTCGCCTTGTTGATAATACGTTTCAGAATGAAGAACATTCACATTTGGAGGATGCTTGGACAGTGTTCTGAAATACAACAGGAAGATTTTACAGTCACATTTCAGTGGTCACTGTCATTTTCAATGAGGCCACCTCATCTGATTTTCAATTATGACACTTCATCTGATCCTTATAACAAACTTGCTAAATGGGTTGGGCAAGAATTAAAATTCATGTTTTCCAGATGAGGAAACCGAGACTCATAGATCTTAACTGACTTCCCTCAAGTTCCATCGGTAGGCCATGGCAACACTTGGGGTTGAGTCAGTTATAGCTGAGAGTATCCTTTCATGGTCTTCCCCACTTCCCACTTACCAACATTGATAAATGAAGAAGCACACACATGGTTAGAAAGCCTGACTCATGGCAGCCCCTGACTCATCACAGCCTCAACTGTGATGCCGGAACTCTTCAATGGTTTATTTTTTGGAGGTAAGCCACCAGACTTTTCAACTTTGTACTCACAGGGACTCCAAATACACCTTGACACACTTTTTCTGACTGCCTTTGCAAATCTCGTGCCTCCCAAATCAAATAATCCATCTTGGGGGCTGCATACTTCCCTATTATTCAGGAAACTTCTCCACATGGCTTCTATGCTCATTAGTATCTGTGAGAGACTATGGGATTGAGAATGAAAAGTAATGACAATTGACCACCTAATTAAAACGTTGGTATGGAAGACAATTGAGTCTATGTGGGCCAGAAAGCAACTTGGGGATTCTGAATCTTTTACCCAGACTGCTCCATTTCTCTGTTCTCAGAGAGATTCCAGAACAGGCAGTGGTAAAGAGAATACAGTGATTCCATTCATTTGACGACCTGGCTTCTCTTCAAAAAAGGTGAGGGTGATAAATGTGTTTCGAGTTCAGCTAAAAGCCAGTGGGCAATTTCAAATTCAGTAAATTGGGTGTTCCCTGCATCGCCTGCTCTTGTTAGAATAATGGAATTTGAGGATTTAAAACATAGCTTGTTTTGAAATGATGCATGAGTTCCCAAAAACCTTGTTTAACATATTGCTGGAATAATGCATATGAGATGGTTAAAAATGAAAGTAGGGGAAAAAATAAAAGCTCCAACACCCTTAGAGGAATTTGCAATTCATAAAGTTGCTGCCAATTTTGCATTATAGTTGCCATGGCAACCATGCTCGGCTTCTGCTCAAATGTTTCTCAAAAGGGGAAGGAATCGTGTATAATAAGCTCTTTAAGTATAATTTTTTTATTGTAGTTGAATTAGTGTGTAATTCTTATGTGAGCATTTCAGTAATCCATGAACACGCACTCTAGTTACGGTTCTGATTTCTTTGTATGCTGAAGTAATGCATGAAAAGTCGCTGACTGCTATTAACGCCTGATAATTAATTATGAAAACAATAACAGGAAGCACTAGCAACAGTAGTTAATTATAAAAATGAAAACAAAAAGCATTTCAAACCTGACTGTAGTGATTTTCCAAGACCAAAGCATTGGCTGGCTTATTGATTAAAAGTGCTTTCAATGAAGCTTTTAGGGTACATTCTCAAGTCACCTCTTGCCCCCTCTGCCCTTTACCTCCAGAGTCCCACATCCTGACTAAATGAAATATCAAACAGAGATTGTTATGTGAGCCATTTAGACTGAAATAAGACTTTCATTTGCCCATTTAGATAGGAAGCTATTTTTATATAATAATTGACACTTTTCTCCTTCTTGTTGGTTCAGCTTCTCTGGAGCCAGTCTAACAGCTGAGGCTGGGTCTGGCATATCTGGGCCTAGAGCAAAGGTGGCTAGGGTTTGATCTTTCTCACATGGGTTATTTTCGAGATGAGAAGAGATGTGCATTCAGGAGGGAAAAAGGGCTCCATTTACACTCTAGCTCTGCCCTGTATTGTCACTGCAGAAGGAAGGAGCCCAGAAGTCAGGAAGCATAGTGGTTAGGTTCCTGCCTACTCATAGAACATTTGGTGGTTTAATCCCACTAGCTGCTTCTTGGGAAAAAGTTGTGACAATTTGTTTCTGTCAAGATGCAGACTTGGAACACAATGGGACTGTGATCCGCTATCCTCTAGGGTGGCTATAATTTGGAATTGATTTAAAGGCTATTGGTTTGGGTCTTAGATGTCCATTGATACACGTTTCTTCATTTTGTGTAAGAGGGATGCTCATGCCTCTTTTGTAGGGCATGTCAGAATAAAGAGAACTGGACATGAAACCCTTCACCCACAGACTGAAACACAGTATATTAGTTTTCAATTGCTGAGAATACTAATTACCGCAGACTTCTTTAAAATAATAAGTCAAATTTCTCTAAAACTGATTTGACCATCAGTGGCTGAAGGTGTTGTGGTATAGACTACATGCCATCGGGTTTTCATGGCCAGGGTCTCTGAAATCAGAACACCAGGCCTTTTCCCCAAGGCATCTCAGGTGGGTCTGACCCACAACCCCTTCAGTGAGCAGCTGAACATGTAGTATTTAATGCAACCAAGAATGTCTACAAAAACTCATCTGATCAGTTCCTGCTCATACGACTCTTACACACAACAGACCAAAGCACACCCCAGTGCTGTTGTCTCCAGGGGCACAAAGAGAAGGAAGTGAGCAAACGCCATCTATTTATTGATCCCCTTAGTTATTGTTAGGTTTGAGTCCATTGTTGCAGCCATCCCCTCGGTCAATTTCCTTGAGGGTCTTGCTCTTTCCCATTGCCCCTCCACTTTACTGAACACGGTGTCCCTTGCAAGGTACTGGTGTCTCTTGGTAACATGTCCAAGGTATGTAAGAACTAGTCTGGCCATTCTAACTTCAAAGAAACATTCTGGCCACACTTCTTCCAAAACACATTTATTTGGTCTTTGGGCACTCCATGGTATTTTCAATACTCTTTGTCAAATACCATAATTCAAATGCATCCATCTTTTCCTTGCTCTTCATTACTGATTGTCCAGTTCTCACATGAATGTGAGACCATTGAAAATTCTATACTTTGGGGTAGGTGAATCTTAATCTCAAAGTAACATCCTTGCTCTTCAACGCAAGGTGATATCCTTGCTTCTTGACATCAGATTTCTCCAGTGCAATATGTTATTACATTTCTGGACTGCTACTTCTATGAACATTGACTGTGGATCATGTAAAATGAGATCATTTTAAGCTACCATTTTTCATCGTACATCATGTCTGTTTGTCGAGTTTTGATGATTTCGGTTTCCCTTATATTGAATTGCAATTCACATTGATGGCCTTCATTTTCATTCTCCAGGGCTTTAAGTCCTCCTTGATTTCAGCAAACTAGGCTGTATCCTTTCCATGTTAATAAGCCTTTCTCCAAGCTGTATGCTATATTCTTCATATAGTCCAGCCTCTCCAATTATTTGATCCATATATAGATTGAATTAGTAGAGTGAAAGGATACAATCCTGACACACATCTTTCCTCATTTTACATCATGGCATTCTTCCCTTGTCCTATTTCACTGACTGTCTCTTAATCCATGTTTCCTGCATGGAGTAAGCACAATAAAACTTTTCAAAGGTCCGATTCTTCTCGATGTTTTCCATGGTTCATTGTGTCCCACATAGTCAAATGCCTTTGCACAGCCAATAAAATACACGTGAATATCTTTTTGGTATTCTTGACTTTAAGTCAAGATCCATCTGATGTCAATAATTATATCCCTTGTTCCACATCTTCTTCTGAATTTGGTCTGAATGTCTGGCAGCTCTACAAACCAATTTTAAATTATTTATCGTATAAATTTACTTGCCAGTGATATTAATGATATCACTCAATAATTTATGCATTCTCTTGGGTCACCTTCATGTGAAATGGGCACACACATAGATCTCTTCCAGTTGGTTGGCCAGGTAGCTATCATCCAAATTTCTTGGCATAGGCAAGGACGTGTTTCCAGTATTTCATCAGCTTGCTGAACCATTTCAATTGGTATTCCATCAATTTCTGGAGGCTGGTTTTTTTTTTTTTACCAATGCCTTCAGAATAGCTTGGGTTTCCTCCCTTAGTGCAACTTAGACTTCTTGATTATATGCTACCTCTTGCAATGGTTGGTAACTTTACATATTTCTTCCTTCATCTTTTGTGTTTTTTAATTACTAAGCTCAACATTTATTGTGTACAATATAACATTCATAATCTTAATCATGTGGATTCTCTGGGTTGAAATACATATGCACTACTTACTTATTTATTATTACCCAAACCATTTTATTGGGAGCTAATACCGATATCCTATCATTCCACAGTTAAATCACATCGAACAGCATCACACAATTGCTACCACAATCAGTTTCAGAACATATGCTCCTTCTTGAACTGCTTGACATCAGCTCCCTTTACACACCCCCACCAAACTACTCCCCAGAAAGCCTTGTTTTTTTCTACTTGCTGTCCTTGTAGCTTCATCAATCCTGGGTTTCATACACTGAAAAACAGGAAAAAGACAGATAACAAAAATGCATAAAAGTTACCCCAAATTATATAACACATCTGAGATATAAACCCCAATATGACCACACACAAAAAACAAAAAGATACAGAAAATGTTGGAAATCAGATCAGGCCTAACCTACATCAGAAGGGGGATCAACTGACAAGGTTTTAACCCTTCAAGTCATGTTAATCATTGTGATCTTCTATCATCATCTCTCCAATGCACTCTGTTTACTAGCCACTTTCCTTCCACCCCTCTGGTTTGGATAGAGGGAAATCACTTGTGGCAGTCATGTGCTTATGTTAATTTCATGATTGAAATATAGGGGTGGAGTCTAGCCTGTTAATCTGGAGATAGCCATTGAGTAGCCAATGAGGCCTCTGTGTGGGCATGGCCTTCTCCTGAGACCTCTGAGAAATCTCATGATATTTCCCTCATGGAGATGAGAAGCTATCTCCCTAGTTGTTGGGAGTTAGTCTCAGAGACAATGAATTATGGACAAGATAAGATGGCAGCATCTGAGCTGCTGCCAGGGCCGGAAGAGAAGACTCACGGCCTTACCTTGAGGGAACCAGACCTCTGAAGCTGGAGAAGCCATGGGGAGACCCCTGCCAGCGCTGAGTTGCTTCTACCACCGCTGGATGCTATTGATGGACCCTGAGCCCTGGAAATGAGGCGCCATTAGGGGACGCCGGCCAGCGTCGGGACTCTGCACCCACTGGCCTGTGACTTCGTGAGTCGGAAGGAGACTTTATAGACTGATATCGGGCATATGGGTTAATATTGGACTTATGACTTTGAACTGAACTGGGCTGGGATGCTTTCTCAATGTCCCATTCCTCTTATATATAAACTTTTTCCTTATATCCATATGCGAGTCTATAAATTTGTTTCTCTAGTCTACCTGGACTAACATCACTGGAGGCTTATTTTCGATGTGTAGATCCCACAAATGTATCTGGGCTACAACTATTATTCATTGCCTTACATGCAAACCTGGTAGTGTATAAGGAGGTAGTATATCTCTTTTGACTTTGGATTATATGATTTACAATCCTTTGGTCACTGATGTCGGTGTGCTTCTTTCATGTGGACTTAGTTGACATCTCACATACATGGCTGCTTATTTGGAAAGAAAGCTTTAAGACCCCAGATGCTTTTTTGTCTGATAGCTGAGCATCATCTAATTTCTTGATCACACTTTGCTATAATGCCCATATCTACCATGTTCCCTTCCTGAAGGCGAGTATTGATCAGTGCTATGATGCAAGAACTAATTATTCTTAAGTTGGAGCTAGGATGTAGTGTGAGCTCCAATCCCATTCCTGGGTCTAATTTATTTATTTAATGCCTTTGGTTCTCTCTCAAAACCACCTTGTTAACATATGGTAGAGAGTCTTATCAATCACTCCCTTGGAGAATGTTGAGACATTGGGTCCTGGATCTTAGGGCACATGGCGCTGATGCAGAAAATCCACTGGGTGGACTGGACTCTACCTTAGACACATTTGTAACCTGAGGGCTTAAGACTGAACATTCATGGTGTCAGAGGAAGAGGAAGACAGCCGTACCAAGATTGTTGAACTGTTGGTAGGCAGATAATCATGGTCTTACTACATCAGTGTCCTATATGCTGTATATATATACATATATATATATTTCCGACAAACCTGTGACTGACATTCTCAGTGAATATTATTGTAAATAGCCTCTGACAACCAACTCCCATTGTTTGTATAAAAGCATCCAACCATGAAAGAATTGATTCTGAACAAGTGAATAATTCAGGTACTGTGATATCGATTTAGCCTGCATTGGACCAATATTCTTCTCTCGATGCTTTTAAAAAACATACCAGGGGCTAATTAAAGATAATATTAATGAAAAATTTCTATGCTTTCCATCATCTTTTGATGTTTTTTTGCATTGCTCAATAGTTTGTCCATAGAGTTGTTTAATATTTCAGCTCAAGACTTGAATGTTTCTTCAGTTTGTACAGTTTGAGGTATGCTGAACGTGTTCTTCTTTTTTGGCTTGTAACTCCAGATCATTGCTCATTTCATTATGGTATGAATGAAGTCATATCATACCTTTACCTGGCCTTTTAGGGTTTTATCTGAAGTGCACTGTCCAGTTCTTTTGCTTCATTATATCTCCCACGTGTTTTAGCTTTTCCACCATCAACAGCTGCATCGATGGGCTCCCACAGGAGAGCAGCTGTGAGGATGTCACAGGAATAGGCAGTGTTTCATGCTGTTGTACATAAGGTTACTGTGAGTTGGACCCAATTCAATGACACATAACAACAACACATCATCAAAAGCAAATTTCAGACTCTCCTAATAGACACCTGGATCGTTTCTTTCTTGTCTTTTGAGTATTTTTTTGTTTTCTTTGTGATGCTCTTGATGTCATTCCCCAAGATTCGGCAGACCCATTTCATTTTCTTCAACTTCCATGGGAGCTTCCATAAGAACAACTGGCGATCTTCTCCACAGTTGACCCCTGGCCTTAATCTAACTGCTGATACTGAGCTTCTCCCCCTCTTCCTACAGATGTAGTCAGTTTGATTCCTGTAAATGCCATCTGGTGAAGCCTATGCATATAGTCACCCTTTATATTATTGGCATGATTTATATTATTTGTATTATTGAAAAAAGGTAATGAAGAGGTCTCAGTCACTGGTCATGCAAAATTCTATCATGTGTTCTTTAACTTTGTTATTATACAAAGGCTATCTTTTCCAATTACCATTCCTTCTTTTTTTTTTTTACTGCCTTATGGATTCCAATTGCCAATAATTACCAATGCATCTGCACTTTGATCAATTTCAGACCAAAGAAGTTCCTAGAATGCTTCAATTTCTTCATCATGAACATTAGTGGCTGGTGTGCAAATTTGAATAACAGTTGTAGTCACTGGGCTTCCTTATAAGTATGTAGCTATTATGCTATCACATAAGATATGGTATGTGGTAGAATAGATCTTGAAATGCTCTTTTTCGGTGATGGGTACAACAGCACATTCCTTTTGGATTTGCTATTTCTGGCATAGTAAACCTTATGATTGGCAGATCCACAATGGCTAGCATCAGTCCTTTACATCCCACTTGTTGCTGTTGCTGTTGTTGGGTACCGTTGTGTTCGTGCTGACTCATCATGACCGATGCACAATGGATTGAAACACCACGGGGTCTCATACCATGTTCACAATCGTCCCTATGCCTGAGCCCGTTGTCACCCCAGCCACTGCAGCAGTCCCTTTCCTTGAGGAAATTCCTTTTTGTTGTTGCCTCTCCATTTTACCACTCATGATTGATTCTCCATGGATTGATTTCTCCTGATAACATTCATCAATTATAGAAGATGAAACTTATGACCCTTTCCTTTAAGCAGCATTCTGTTCAAATTCTTCCAAGATAGATTGGTTTGTCCCTTTAGTTGCTCATGGTACTTTCAGTATTCTTCTCCAACACCACAATTCAAATGAATCCATGGTCATTTGCCCTTCTTTCGTCAATGTCCAACTTTCACATGCACGTGAAGCAAAGGAGAATACTGTGGCTTGGGTCAGGGGCACCTTAGTCCTCAAAGTAACTGCCTTGTTTGTCAACATCCTAAGAGGTCTGATGCAACTGATTAACCTAATGCAACCTTCACATGATTCACTTCATTTCTGACAAATTGCAGTTTCTTTATATTCAAACTCTGTACATTTGGCATTCCAAATTGCAGGGTGGTGATTTTCACCTTCTCATTCTTTGCATGCCCATCAGCAAATGATGGTTAAGCAAGCTATACTCCATTCATGTCATTTTGGGTGGCTCTACTGTGAGGACACAGCATTTTCACAATTGCGTTTTGAGTGTCTTCCAACCTGAGGGTTTCATCTTCTGGCACTGTATTTGATAATGTTCCTGTTTCAGTGGCTAATCATTCAGAAATGGACAGCCTGTTCCTTCTTCATAGTGACGTTGTGACTTAAGATAACTCAAATTTATGATAGTATAATTTTGGGAGGTTGAAGTTAAAAATGGGTCTCATTGAACTAAAGATGTTTGAAGAGCTCAGTTCATTTCTGGAGACTATAAGAAATTCAGTTGGGTTTAATTGTTTTAGTTTTTTAACTTTCATTCCTTCACTCCTGGCCCTTTCCCTTCATCTTCAAAACTAGCAAGGGCCAGCTCAGTTTTTCTCAGAGCTCATTACTCTGACACTGTCTCTTCTCTCTCACTCTTTCATTTTTAAGTACCCTTGTAATTACATTGGGCCCATCTGGGTAATCCAGGATAATCTCCTTATCAGCAGATATTACTATCTACAACCTTAATTCCCCCTTGCCATGCAACACAGCTTATTGATAGTTTCTGAGGGTTAGGATAAGGAGGTCTTTGAGGGGCGAGGGCATTATGCTGCCTGCTACACACAGTAAGCACAAATCAATAGTAACTATATCGTTTCCTTTATAATAATATAGCTTTCCAATAATCAGTGTCTATCATTATTATTTTAATACTAGTATTAGTAGTACTTGCTCCCTCTTCCCTAAAGTGGGAGCAATTAGGGTTTGGGGGGAGAGAGAGAGAGAGAGAGAGAGAGAGAGAGAGAGAGAGAGATCACATTCAGAGCTAGCTTAACCAAGTGATAGCCTATTGGAATGGAGTTCTCTGTTGCCTGGCAACCACACTAATGAATTTGGGTGCAGCTTCATAGTTGGATCCCATGCTTGCAGAGCCACCATTAGATGCAGTTTTATTTCCCAAATGTCTTGTTTTGTTAAAGTTTTAATTGTGAGATGTTTAATTTCCTTAGCACTATTTTACCAAACAAGTTTCTCAAAATGCACTATTTCCTAAGGCCTCCAAATTTCATCTCAGGAGAAAAATCTTAAGGGACCCAAAAAGAACAAGTATTGAAATAACAGAGTACGTTCTTCAAAGTAGTCTTCAAGGAGATGGTGTCTCCAGACTGCAGAGTAGGGCCCCCAGCTGTCAGCCCTGTAGGAAAGCAAAGGGCCACAGTACTGCCAGCCAAATAGTTGGTTGTTTGAACCCATCAGCCATTTGCAGGGAGAAATATGTGACAGTCTGCTTCCATCTAGATTAAAAATTCTGTCATTGATTTAATTCCAACTCATACCGAATCTACATAGGTTTTTCTGAGGCTGTACATCTTCATGGGAACAGACAATCTCATCTTTCTCCCATTTGCCCCACTCACCCACGTTGGAAAACCAGAGGTGGTCAGGTGACAGTAGATGTTCTAAAAAAGCATGCTAGTGAGAGGTCAGTTGCTCCCTAGCTCCACAGGAAAGAGAATGAAAGATAATAAAGATGGTGTTAATGACTGTTGCTGTTGTGAGGTCTGGTGAGTTGACCCTGACTCCTACTGATCTCATGTGCCATAGAACAAACACAGCCCAGTCCTGGCATATCCTTTGCATAGTTCCTGTGTTTGAGTCCATCATCATAGCCAGTGCATTAATCCATCTTGTTGATGGATGTTTAACTGACCCTCCACTTTACCAGGCATCATGTCCCTTTTGGGGTGGCTGGTCTCTCCAGATAACATGTCCAAAGTATTTGGGACCAAGTCTGCCCATCCTTAGTTCAAAGAAGTATTCGAGTTGTACTTCCTACAAGACAGTTTGTTCTGCTGACAGTATATAGTACTGTCAATATTCTTCACCAGCATTTTAATTCAGATGCATTGATTCTTCATCAGTTCAACGTTCACATATGTCTGAAATGATTGGCAATATCATGGCTTGGTTCAGCTGCACCTTAGTCCTCAAAATGACATCCTTGCTTTTCAGTACTTGAAAAGAGGCCTTGTGTAGCAGATTAGCTC
The DNA here is from genome assembly GCA_004026705.1 of Nesogale talazaci. NCBI lineage: Eukaryota > Metazoa > Chordata > Mammalia > Afrosoricida > Tenrecidae > Nesogale > Nesogale talazaci. Next base: position 38,635 of record PVJH01010850.1, read on the forward strand.
AATGCAATATGATGTTTGATGGTTTGACTACTGCTTCTGTGAGTGTTGAGAGTCAATCCAGATGAAATGAAATCTTTGACAACTTCAATCTATTCTTCATGTATCATGATGCTGTCTATTGGTCCAATTGTGAGAATTTTTTCTCCTTTTCATTGAGTTGTAGTCTATATGGAAGGCTCCATTCCTTTGATCTTCACTAGTAAATGCCATAAGTCCCCTTAGTTTGCAGTTGGCAAAGTTTCATCTGTGTTTTGCAGGTTGTTCATGAGCCTCCCTCCAATCCTTATGTGGCATTTTTCCTGATATAGTTCAGTTTTTTTTAGATTATTTCCACAGCCACCAGTATAGTGAAAAAGATATAAACTGACACACATCTTGCTTAAATTTAAATCACTCCATTTCTATAATGTGAATATATATTTCTAATATATATTTCTAAATATATATAATATATATTTCTATAGTACTATCTATATTGCTGATATATGTTTCTATAATGCTATACACATTTCTATCATACTAGTATATGTATAATCTACTGTTAGGGGAAAGGAGGTGACTGGGACTGAGTTTATTATTTTGTTGATTTCCATTTTACCCCAATTGACCCTCCTTGGAAATACTAGCTCTTTTGTCTGTTGAAGGAAAGGAAATAAATGTTTCACTCAACTGTAGCAGATAAATAGGAAAAAGGGAAAATATGCCAATTATACAGGAGTCTTCCCTTTCACTTGCGTGTAGTGACAGAATCTTGTTCTGTTCAATGTGCATTTTCAATGAATGTGATAACAGTTTAATAAAAAAGCTTACATGTATTAAATAAATCAACTTATTGTTGATTCAGTGAAAAAAATTAATTTCAGGCACTTTGGACAGTGGCTGTCACTCCTATTTTCTAATCCCTTGGGTAATTTAAGTTTTCCCTGCCTCTTGAAATATTAGAATTTACTCAAGATTCATTTCTGATTTTGTTATACTTCAGCATCCTCCATTTGGAGATTAACTTGGCAGGTACTAGAGGAGTGAATTTGCTTTGGACTTCATTTTGGTAAACCTTGTCAGGCAGTGCTGTTTTAAAGTGGTAATGTTAATAGCTTTGGGATCAGTACTATTCAGACTGATCAAGTCCTGGTTCAGGCAATCATGAGATTTGGAGGCAAGTTTTTAATCACAGTGACCATAATAACCATCCAAGTTTCAGGACTCTCAGTGCAATCTGGATTGTTCAATATCATTCATAAAAAATACATTTTGTTTGATTATTGTACAGAACTTAAATGAAAGATCATGGACATATTCCTTAGAATATGTGCCGTCTTCCCTTATTTACTTTAAGTGTAATGTCAGGCATCACTTTCACCCCTTGACTTACACAAATGAATTTTTTATTAGATGTGTTTTACTAAAGTTCTACTTCCTGTGCTTGGAGTTCAAGAGGGGTTGTGGAGGAAGCTGTAGCAGTTCCACGTTTCAGTCTAGAATTGTCTGTTGCAATTTCATCACCAGTGGAGAATTTGCTTCTCCGCAACAGATTTCTTGAGTAGCTATCTGTCTAACAGCTCTAGAAAATTCGATGGATGTTAAGTTGTTGCTCTTTCAATACAGGCACTTAAATTTGAGATGTAAAAGATAACATCACTGGAGCAAGGAAACAAACGCTGACGATGTGAGAAGGCCCTTGCTACAACTGTGATGCGAGCTCAGTTTCGTTGCACAGGAACGTTTGTGACAACTAGGAGCCACTTCCCATTCACCAAAGAAATACTCCTTTGCAGATGTTTGCTCACAGCTTCTCGACAGATGTGCAAAGTTTGTGAGATTTGTGTGTGGGAGGGGGGCCTTGTATAATATGGCATTGGGTCCTATGGATATCTCTGGACAAATACTTTTTTATACCCTAGGATCAAGAGTTGAGTTATCGATTATTAGGCTCCTATAAGTGCACCAAAAAGTGGCTTCATTAATTCACCCATTTATCCATCCATCAACTCATCTATCTTTTCAACACACATCTTTTGAGCCCTCGGTTATGTGTTCATGAGCCCCACAGGTACTGCTCTGTACACATCGACTACCAGCTGCAAACCCACCTGCTGTTTTGCGTGAAAAAGATGAGACTGCCTGCCACCATAACCATGGGCAGCCTTAGAAACTCTACGGAGACTTGATGTAAGTTAGACTCGACTCATGGCAGTCGATCTTTCAGGGGTTGCTAAGTAAGAAAGGCAAAAGATTTCAGCATGTCTTATTCAGTATTTGCCCCTGTGGTAGATTTGCAAAAATGCCTCCATATTTTCAGCTTTCCTTCCATGCTGCATAATCAGCTGAAGCCAGAGGCCCCCACAAACCAGTACATCTGCTTTGCATGTACAGACATGCCAGAGAATCTAACCGAGAACACAAACACCATGCAGCCCAGTTCAGCCATGATCGGCAGAACTGCCTAATCAATTATCCCTGATGCACGAATGAGAATTGACGTGGTGTATTGTGTTGCTAGTCAGTATTATTGTGAGAAGTTAATGGTACGGTCTTCGAAACGCTCACCTTCATATATTTTCCCTTTGACAACTATCCTCCATTTTTTTTCTAAAACATTTTGTGTATTTTTCCACCCGATGTCCTAATATATCCCATCACAATTTCGTTTGGAGCATGCAATGGCTGTTTTGATATTTGTGTTTATATTTATGGAAGACTTGGGTTAAAATTGTTAGAATCTTATGAGTTTCTGGGTGGATGGATGGGAGACCCAGAGACATTTTGTGACTTTGAAAATAGGTGCCATACAATAAATGGAATGTAAAAGGAAAGTCATTTACTTATTTGTGATTTATCAAGTGCTGTCTTTATAGCAGACACTGTGCTGGACACTGGGAAAGGCAGGAGGAAGCAAAGATAAATCAGCCTATTTGTGCAGAGTACCTGTAATAGTAGAGGGTACTAAATGGATAAATGCACAAATAGAAGCACTATGTGAAAAGTACTAGATTTCCTACTTTGGAAGAACAGATGTTATTTCTATTCAGGTATGGCGAGAGACACCTTTTATTCGGAATATATGAATTTTTTAAATATAAGATTACTCAATTAGAGCAAACATTCTTTCAGCAAACATGCGTATCATCTTGTAAACATGGAGCAGAGACCTATGTTTTGAGGCTATGAAAAATAGGTGTCTATTTTTTATAATTTATAATGTCCTTCTAACACATAAAATTAATATAAGCAGTAAAAGGGATTCAGGACTGAATCACAGATTCAAACCATAATTTAAGCTTAAAGCAAGTAATACTTCACAGGAAAATCATGAAGTACTTAGGGAAACAGAGTTTCAGAGGGACTTTGAAAGCCCCTTCATTTATATCTAACTGATAAAAAAAGAGTTCTCTAAAGTAAAGGGGAAGAGGGTGTGACAGAAAGTTTAGATCATTGGCTTTAAGATTTGAGAAGATTCTAGAATATTGCTTTTCTTATTGGCGGTACAACTCATTGGTTGTGTGACTCTGATCAATTCACTTAGCCAACGAATTGTCTCACTTCAATAATAAGTAGAGTCATCCCAGATGATCAATATAGGCCCTTCCAAGCTCTACAATCTTGAGTAACATAATTAAATTATTTCTCATATTTTATTGCTTAGGAGCAATAAAGTGGCCAACCTTAAAAATAGGCTAACAGTTTCTGTGTGATGCTCAGTTCCTGGTTATCCTTGTAGAATTCTGTTCCTGCAGTCAGAGTCTCATTGTGCTGGGAGCTCTGTGGAGAGGGTGTGTTAGAATGGAGAGAGAACTTTAGACTTCCCTGGATTCCACTGCTGACACCGTCACCAGTAATACGATTTTGGGGGTAAACTGCTTCTCAATGCCTCACCTGAATAGTGAAATACTCATTGTGCTTCCTAAGGGGAGGATCAAATAAAGTGGTTCATTTGTACTGCACATCAGTAAGTGGAGCACTCAATCAATGAATAGTTCATTGTGGATAATGTATGAGTGAATGGGTAAGAGCTTAGTAAAAGTGTATGCCTCACTGCACATGAGGACTGTGATCCTGAAAGATTGTATGTGAATTTTTTATACCTCCCCCATATTTCAAGTGCAGGTAAATTTTTTTCTACTAACAATCATTTCTTAGATTATACAAAATTTAAATTTAGAAAACAAGTTAATTGTTTTAATTGTGCTTTTGGTGAAAGTTAACAAACTAAATTAATTTCCCATTTACACATAAAATGTTCCATGACACTGATTGTGTTTCTTACAGTATGTCAACACGTTTCCCCATTTACACCCTGGGTTCCCTATTTCCTTTCTTCTGAATACTGTAATGCTTTCTGGCTTCATTTGCTTTAGAGAAAATGCTGCCTATTGATAAGGTGGCAAAGATTAGGCATTCAAGAACACATAGTGGGCTCATGTTATCCATATGGGAAGTGGTAATCATTGACCTGTATCAGTAAATATTTCAAATCCTCTTAGATTTCAGCAAGCAACACTGTATCATCTGCACATTGCAGGTTGATAGCAAATCTTTTTTTAATCCTGATGCCACTGGCTTCTACTTTCCATACAAACTCCATAATTAAAAACAATCTAAACATATGATTAGCTCTGAAAACCCTTACTTTAGAAGTTATAAGAGGATATGCTTTTATTTCTCTTGTGCTGCTTCCCCCATATTTTCCCCCTTTAATTCCCTTACTAGATAATCTGATATAGGCAAGCAAAGGACGCCAAGGAGAAAAAAAACATGTTTGCACTATAGAAACCATGACTACATATTATGTGTATATATATATATACATAAACACACATATATAGTGTGTGGGGGGTATGGATGGCAAAAGTTAAATAGAACTTAATTTTTTCTCCCCCCAAAATTATTAATCACTGTATATAGGGTATCTTTGGAAAATGGGTCACATTCTATTTATAGTTATAAGGCAACAATAACTCCGCATTAAATGATTTCCTTTTCTTCTTCAATTACATTTAATTAACATACATTCCAATAGCGTTCATAAAAAAATTCTAAGTCATAGGTAATTAGAGCAATTTCTTCATGTTTTGGTTAATTGGGTTTAGAAACAGAAGATGCACAGTTAGAATTGTCCAGGCTTAAGCAGATAAGACTTGGCAACCTCTGTCCTAGCTCTGCTGTTGCCACTGTCGTCAGTCTCCCCTCCAAGAGAGGAGGAAAAGTTTTCCTTAAGTGAGTAAGATGCCACAAGGTCGGTTTCACGTGGCCTTGGAATGGAGTGAGCCATGGGCCGAGCCTCAAGTGGTCCCATAACACAGAGAACTTCAGGACTGCGGAAAGTAGCTGCGACTGACAATCAGGCAGAATAACCAATCTTTGGTGACCAAAAAAAAAAAAAAAAAGAAGAGTAAAGCAAAGTCCAAGTCTCTCAAACACGTAAGGACAAGTCCAGGAAGGCAGTCACACATAGTCCAAAGGTGTGGGAGTTTTCAGAGGACCATGCTGACGTGCATACCACTCTGGAGAATAAAAGCACAGGCGGACTCCATGGTCCGTGAAAAGGGAAGCCCACATCATAACATTCCAACTTCCCTTCTTCCTAGGGTCTTGGACGATCCAGTTGAAAGCCATTCCAAAGAACACGAAGAGCACAAAAAGCACTGGATAAACAAAGTTCAAGCAAATAGCCAAGACATTTTTGTGCAGACAGCCAACGGGCCAACAGGCTTGAACCTCTGTGTGAGAAGCAGAGCCAGCCCTTCCACCGCACACTGATAGTGGATGGCATCGAGGAAGGAAGGCTAGTGCTTGAGTTCAGTCTCATGTTTTCCGCACTTGGCAAACTTTCTACTGCTGTTTGGAGCTGGTGAGGCATGTTCCTGTCTGTACTTGGAGTTCCTTATTTCCTCTTGATATGTTGGGCCAGTGGGTGCAGGAAGAACTCCCATCCCGTGTCCCTCTTCGATGGCTCAATTTTCATTGTCTTCCAGCTTGGAGGTCTTGGCTTTGTACCAGCGGATAGCGCATTGGCATAGACCCTACCACCAGCTTCCTGGATCCTTCTGACAACTGAGCAGTTTCGCGTTGTAATGAAAACTCACGCATGTATCAGAGAAAATGAATTTAAAGATAACTTTCTTCCGCTAAGGAGAAATAAAGCCCTGTACCAATACCTAAACTGGCCAGTACTTGTACTTCTTGTTTGCGCCTACTGTCACCTCCCGGGACAGCTATCCCAGGACCCCCACTCTAGGGTGGGGTTATGTTGCTACTCAGTTTGCACAGACTTTGGGTTGCGTTTTCATGTGTACTATGTGTTTTAAAGACTCAGCTTCCCCTTGTTCCGGAACAGGAAACAGGAGCCCTTCAGCACTCGCGTCCTGGTCCTGTGTGTCTTTAACTCTATCTTGCCAGGGGTGCTGATTGCTGATGATGATCCTGGTTTTCTTTGCCCTTTTGCATTGCTGGCCCAATGCCTTTGCCGAGTTGCATTTTGGTGACAGGCTGTTTTGTCAGGATTGGTGGGATTCTGCACCATATGCCAGCGATTACAGGACCTGGGATGCGCCGGTCCATGCCTGGCTGTATTACGATGCTTACAAGGGCTTTCTCTGGCTTTTCGTATAGTTTATTTTATTGAATTATTTGCTCAGCATCCAGATTGCGTAAGTATAATGAGTGGATGCAGCCCCGGCTTCCTCAACTTTAAACCAAACAGTAACACTGTGCTCCCTTCAAATGACCGCATCTTCATCCATACACAGTTTCCACAGGAGCACCATGCAGTGCTCTGTAATTACCATTCTTCACTGCGTTAGCTGTCATTTGCTATGCGCCACGCTGTCCGATGCCTTTGCATAGTCAATGCTCAAATGCGCTTGATCCAATTGATGTATGGATTGTTGTAAGAGCTGTAAGAGCCCCCAATGAAATGATTTACTAAAATTAAGAAAATCAATCAAGTACCTTTCTAGCATTATCTGCTTTCAGACAAATTCTGTTTGGCATAGTCATGATATCCCTCATGCCATGTCCTCTCCTGAGTCCAGCTTGAACTTCTTGTCCATTCTGTAACTACAGTAACTGATTTTCAATTATCTTCAGCAAAATTTTAATTATGTGTGATATTAGTGATACTGTTTGATAAATTCCTCAATCCTTGGTATGAAAAAAAAGATGGATCTTTTTCAGTTGATTGACCAGGTAACTGTCTTCCAAATTTATTTGCATAGACTAGTGATTTCTTTCAGTGCTGAATTAATTTGCTGAAACATTTCAATAGGGTTTGCACCGATTCCTGGAACTTTGCTTTTGCCCAATGCCTTTAGTGTGTCTTGGACTTCTTTCTTGAATAGCGTCAGGTCTCGATCTGTCTCAAAGTGATGAATGTTGACCAATTCTTTCTGGCACATTGACTTTGTGTGTTCCTTCCATCTTTAAAAATAAACATTTTATTGTGAATTAGGTAGAGGCCTATATAGCATATGACCATTTATGCATTCAACAACTCATCCAAGTTACCAAACCTTCCAAAGACTTGCTATTTCCCTGATTTTTTGCCCGTCTCCCTCTTGTAGTATTCTCTTCCCCATCACCCAAATTAACACCTTTTTATCTTCCAGCTTATTACTTTACTTCTCTTCCCTCCCCACTTCCTCTCTGCCAACCATCAGAATCTGTTTGTTTTGGTACAAAACCTTTATATTGAGGTTTCATAGCAGGAATCTTCATAATATCTGTACTTTTGTGACTGATAATCCCATTCAGCATGTCCTCCTCCTGCAGCCATGTCATGAGGTGCTTCACAGCTTCATCATCATTGTTTCACAATGCAAAGCATTCCATTAGGTGCATGAACCAAAGTTTATTCATCCATTTTCACTGATGGGCATTTATGTTGTTTCCATCTTCTTGCTATTGTGAATAAACAGGAATGAATGTGCATATGTTCATGCTATGTTCTTGATTTCATTACTGGCTAATGAACTACTGGGTTATTTATTGGGTATATACCAAGTTGAGGAATTATGACATTTATTTGTTGTACCGGTGGTGGTTAGTGTGCTGCTGTAATGCCTCTGGTATTTGAGACACCAGCAGGGTAAACAGGCTTCAGCAGAACTTCCAGGTAAACCAGATGACCCAAAAAGAATACGTTGTCCACTTCTGAGACATTAGCCACTGAAAACTTTATGGATAGCATTGAAACACTGTCAGATACTACAAACCTCAAGGATAGAAGTAGATAAGCTCCAAAGGTTGGAAGGCACCCAAAATACGATGGAGGAAAAGCTGCCTTCTCAAAGTGGAATCAGACATAATGTCATGGACAGAATAAGCTTGCTGGAATCTAAAACCCTCTGGACCTTACTTTGCTAATGGGACCAGACTAAAAATGAGAAGAAACAACTGCAAACATCAAGTAGGAATTGGAATTTTGCATGTACCAAGAATGAATATAGGAAATTAGAAATTATCTAAAATAAAATGGAACACATAGTAATTGAGACTATGTGTTAGCGGATTGAAATGGAATGATATTGACCATTTTGAATCAGAAAACCATATGGTTTACTATGCCAAGGTGAGAAAGTCAGTGGGAATGGTCTTGCATTCATCATGAAAAGGACATTTCAAGATCTGTATTGAAGTTACAATGCTGTCTGTAATAGGGTATTATCTTTGCACATACAAGGAAATCCAGTACTCACAACTTTTATTCAAATGCATGCTCCTACCACTAAAGCTAGTGATGAAGAAAATGAGATTTCTGACAATGTCTTTAGTCAGAAAACATTGATCAAACATGCATTCAGGATGCATGGCTATTTATTGGTTATTAGAATGTAAAAGTTGGAAACACTGAGTGAAGAATAATAGTTGGAAAATATAGTCTTGGTAATAGAAATGAAACTATGGTCTTGGTAATAAAAATGAAACTAGAGAGAGCATGAGGGGATTTTGCAAGAACAATTTGTTCATAGAGAATACCTTTTTTTCAATAACACAAAAAGGGACTATACACATGAACTTCTGCAGATGGAACACACAGAAATCAAACTGACTACAACTTTGGGCAGAGATGATGGAAGCTCAGTACTTGCAGTGCCAGCTTTTGAACAGATCATCACTTGTTCATATTCAGTTTCAGGTTGACTCTGAAGAAATTAAAACATCGAAACTCAAACTCGGCACTGAATGAATTCCCGCTCACAGTACCCCATAGGGTAGAGTAGAACTGACCTTGCAGAGTCCCAGGGCTGTTATTTTTTATGGGACGACATGTTTCACCCTACATTTCCCCCAAATGCTCTCCCAAAAGACCTCCACCAGGGCCAAAATATGACTTTGAGAACATGCCATCTAAATTTTGAGAACATCTCAAGAACAGATTTACTGTCTTGAACAATAATGACAGAAGACCTGATGAACTGTGGGATGGCATCAAGAACACCATCCATGAACAAAGCAAAGGGCTATTATAAAGATAAGAAAGACAATACCAAAGTGGATGTCAGAACTAACTTTTAAATGTGCTCTTACATAGAGATGAGGTAAGGCACATGGAGGAAATCAAAGAAATGATGAAATCGAGAGCTGAATATAAAATTTCAAGGGACAGATCAAGAAGACAAATTCAAATATTATAAAGATATGGGCAGAGATTAGAAAACCAAAAGGAAAGAAAGTACTCAGCATATCTTAAATAGAAAGAGCTAAACAAAAATTGAAGCCTGGAATGACAATATTGAAAGATTCCAGGAGAAAATATTGAATGATATAGGAAGTATCCCAAAATGATGGGGGCAAAAATAGTCACTGTACCAAAGGAACTAGTCAACATTCCACCATTTCAGTTGGTAGCATGTGAGCAAAAACCAATGAAAGGAAGAAGTTTAAGCTGCACCGAAAGCATTAGCCCAAAACATGGCTCCAGGAATTGATGGGATTCATTTGATATGTTTCCACAAGCTGATGAAGCACTGGAAGTACTTACTAGACGATACCAGGAAATTTGGAAGACAACCACTTGACCAAGTAACTGGAAGAGATCCATTTTTGTACCCATTTCAAAAAAAGGTGAGCCAACAAAATGCTCAAATTATAGAATGTTATCATCAATATCACATATAAGTAGAATTTTGCTGAAACAAAGATGGCAGCAGTATATTGACAGGAAACTCTCAGAATTTCAGGTTTGATTTCCCAAAGATCATGGGGGGGAAAAAAAAGAAGAGATCATGAAACAAGGTATATCATTGTTGTCAGATGGGTCTTGGCTCAAAGCAGAGAATGCCAGAAAGATGATTACTTGTGACACATTGATTATGAAAAGGATTGGACTTTGTGAATGATAACAAATCTTACATAGCCTTGAGAAAAATGGGATTTCCAGAACACTTCATTTTCTCTTGTGGAACTTGTACATGAAACAAGAGGCAGTTGTGTGACCAGACAAAGGAATACTGCTTGGTTCAGAATCAAGAAAGGAGTGCATCAGGGTTGTATTCTCTCACAATACTTACTCCATGTGTGTGCTGATCAAATGATCAGAGAAGCTGAACTATTTGAAGAATAGCTTGGTATCAGGATTGTACGGAGACTTGCTAACAACCCTCAATATTCAAGTGGTGCACTTTGCTTGCTTAGAGTGAGGAGGAATTGAAGCACTTACTGATGAAGATCAAGATTGCAGTCTTCACTGTGGATTACAATTCAGTGAAAATAACTGGAACATAGGCAACATCATGATAAATAAAGAAAAGTCTGAGGTGGTTTTGTCTGGATCCACAATCAATGCTGATGGAAGCAGCCGTGGATTTGTAACAGCACATTGTATTGTGTAAATCTGTTGCACAAGACTTCTCTAAAGTATTCAACTCTTTAAAGTGTTGAAAATCAGGGAGATTACTTCGAGGACTAAAGTGTGCCTGACCTAAGACATGGTGTTTTCAGGAACCTCATGTAGGTAAATGTTGGGCATCGAATAAGGGAGAACAAAGAAGAATCAATTATTTTAATTATGTTGTCATGAAGGATATTGAAAGATTCATCAAATGCCCAAAGAAACAAAAATCTGTCTTGGAAGAAGCATGCCAGAATGCTACTCAGAGGCAAGGATGGAGCACCCTTGTCTCAGGGGAAGACTAGAACGTGGAGACGGACATCATGCTTAGCAAAGTAGAGGGGCAGCAAACTAGAAGAAGGCCTCCAGTGAAACGGACTGACACAGGGCCTGCAACAACAGGCCCCCACACCCAAATAACTGTGAGGAGGGCCCAGGACTGGCTGCTGCTTTGTTCTGTTGTGCATCAGCTCACCATGGTACCTGACTGACAACACCACACAATGGCTAAGTACCACAAACTTCTCTTACTACATCTGTTTGCCTTCTAAATGCTTTCAAAGAGTCTGCTTATATTCTCTGCCAATTTTAAAATGGAAGTGTTTGTCTTTTTGTTGTTGAGGTGTTGAGATTTTCTATAAATTCTGGCAATTAAACCCTTGTTAGGTAATGATAGCCCCCCCCCTTAAGTATTTTCCCCATCTATTGGTTCTATTTTTTACCCCTTGAAGAAGTCTTTTGATGAGCCTGGTATCTTAAAATTTAGGAGCTTCTCCTTAGCTAGTTCATCTACGTGTATATTTTTAGCTAAGTTTAGTATTCTAATTATGTCACATATTAGGTCCCCCAGTACTATCCCTCATTGTCCTTCCATGATTTTTATTGTCTTAAGTTTTATGTTTAACCCAGTTTGTATACTGATCTATTTTGAATTAGTTTTTGTGTATGATATGAAGGAGGAATTCTGTTTGAATTTTCTGTAAATAGATATCAGGGTTTGTCAACACTTTTTATTTAAGGAGCTAATTTCTTCCACATTTAGTAGATTGAGGTTCTGTATTAAATGGATTTATGTCTGGATTATGAATAATGTTCCATTGGTTGTGTGTCTGTCATTGAACTAATACCAGGTTGTCTTGACCACCATGACTGAACAGTAAGTTCAGAGATCTGATAGCATGAGGTTTTCTGCTTTCTGTGGTGCTTTAGTGATGCTCTACTTATTTGGAGCCTCTTCATTTTCTATATAAAAATTAAGACTAATTTTCCCATCATGTTAAAGAAGACAGCTAGAATTTGGACTGAAATTACATTACATCTATAGATCACTATGAGTAGTATAGACATTTTCACAATTTTCAGTCTTTATACCCATGGTATGTTAATATTTTCTATATATGTAGGTCTTTTTTGCTGTAATGTTTTGTAATTTTCTTTGTATTGGTCTTTTATGTCCATAGCTAGACTTATTCATAAATATTTTATTTTTGAGGGGATGCTGTAAATGGTATCATTTTCATGATTTCTTTTTTTGGGGATCCTCTTTGTTGATGTTCAGAAATTAAACTGATTTCTGTTTGTTGATGTTTTAGCCTACAACTTTGATGAAGTTGAAACTTTCATGGGAAATCTGTAGGATTTTCTATGTAGAAGATCATATCATCTGTGATACATACAGTTTTATGTATTTCTTGCTAATTTGAATGTCCTTTATTTCCTTTTCTTGCCTTATTCCATTAGCTAAGATTTCCAGTACAATAATAATTAAGAATGATGATAAAGGATATTCTTGTCTGATTCCTGCTCTCAAAAGGAATTCTTTTAGTTTTGTTTTATTGACAGCTATGTCAGTCAAGCCTTTTCTGTTTCTTTTTTTAAGCAGCCCTTTATTTATTGAAGAGATTTTTGTGTGCCTATTACTATTTTTTCTGAGTCTGTTTTTTAATACCAGAAATGGGTGATGGGCTTTATCAAACGCGTTCTCTGTGTCAATTGAGATAACCATGTGTTTTTTCCTTTTGTTTTAGTTATATGGTGATTTACATGAATAGATTTTCTAATAGTGAACCATCTTTGCATACTTATTGTGAATTCCACTTGGTCATAATACATTATTTTTTGGATATATGATTGGTTTAACTTAACTATAATGATTTGGATGAATTTTGTTTCTATATTAATGAGAGTTATCGGTAGATGTTATCAAGTCATCTCCAACTTGTAGTGACACCATGTATAACAGAAGAAATACTGCCTGACTCTGTGTCCTTCCCATCATTCTTGTCATGTTTGAGTCCATTATTGTATTCACTCTGTCAATCCCTACCATCCACATCTTCCTCTTTTTCTCTGCCCATCTACTTGACCAAGCATGATTGTCAGGGGGAGGGGTTTGTCCCTAACATTCTAACGGTTCCTCAGGATTGACTATGTGATTACAGAAAATATTAAAGACATAGGCTCCTTGACTGAGAGTGAGAATGGATTTTCCAATGGGTCAATAAAATGGGACTCACAGACCTTTCATAACTCATGCATGGCATACAGCTAGAATGTTACAGAGTTAATATGTAATATCACAAGCAGGTAACATAATAAACAAGCACTGAGGTGAGTCAGCATCTTGTCCTAGTGCCAGCTGATATCAAAGCCCTGTGGAGTCCTCTGCAGGGGGAGTAATCTCTGATCAGTATAAGCAAGAGATGAAAACAGAGTTTGCTACTTGTGATAGGGTGGTTATAGAACCTGGTTCCTTTTATCTACAGCTAACCTTTGGGCATTGTGAAGTAGTTAGACACAGAGATGATTCAACATATATGGTAGCTCCTTTGTGATAGTTATTTTATGAGGGAGCTGTTGTAGGGACTGTGTCCCTACATAAGAATGTCTATTAAGATTTATTTATATGTCATCACCGTGAGAATCTGCCCCCACCAGAGTCTGCTTTCCAGACCTCTAGTTACGAGCAAAGAAGGATTTATCTGCATGACATTCTCATCCAGTCCCTCAGCCTCACAATCCTGGCCTCTGAGGAGCATTCTGGCTGTACTTCAAGACAGTTTTGTTTGTTATTTTGTTAGTCCATGGTACTTTCAAAATTCTTCTTCTCCAGAACCATACTTCAGATGCATCAATTCTTCTTCATTTTTCCTTATTCAATGCCTCACTGTCGCATGCATATAAGTCAATGTAAAATACCATGGCTTGAGTCAGACATATTTTAGTTCTCAGAGGAATATCCGTGCTTTTCAACATCTTCACGAGGTCTTGTGCTGTAAAGTTACATTGTGTAGTTCCATGGGCGGGAAGTGTCAGCATCAGAAATGCAAGCAATAATCATGTCATATACATCTACCAAGATGACATTTGTGCAAGACTCCACAGGCTAATTGGTGGTTATTGTCAGTTCTGTTAGTTGTCAATAAAGTTCGTCAAATCTTTGTCTATATTCTAGGTCAAGGACATAGGAAGCTTTCCTAACTTTGTCTTGGCTACCTAGGTAAGCCTTCAGTAGTGAAGGTATGTATTCCTATGTGCTGTTACCTAAGCTGAGCGAGAAGGGAAAGAGGAGAGAAGGCAGGGGGAAGAGTTTATAGGCAAAAGGAGCAGGATGTGCAGAGGCACACAGGCAAAAGCCAACTTGATCTATTTGGAGGAATTGATCGCAAGCATTAAATGCATAAATGAAGTGAAGTTTCAGAGGTAAGAATATGAAGTAGAGAGGTAACAATGAGTTGGAGAATTGGGCAGGGAGGAGGGGTAGACAAAGTAGGCATTTTAGACCTCATTTCAGTATTTTAGTCTATAAATATAAAGGTGAATCATTTTCATGTCAAAAAGGCCATCATGGGGGCAAGGTGGATGAAGACAGAGTGAGGATCAAGCTGGTTGTTGTACACCACGTGCAAAATGATGGTGACGACATTCAGGGTATGATATTCAAGATACAAAGAATAGTTAGCTCCAAGAGGGAGTTGGGAATAGAACCAATTGGACTTGGTGACTGATTGGCTTAGGAACAAGGAAGATTCCCAGGTTTTTGGCTTGGATGACTGGGCAGAAGGTGAAACAGGCCTGGGTAACTGGATCTGGGGTGGCACAGATTTTAAGCTCTCTTAAAATACTTGTTGTTTCTTACGAGAATCCAAAATATCTGTTTCCTATTTAAAAATTAGCTCAGTAGCAGTTGACTTAGTGGGAAATTAATTTTATTGATAAGAAAGGTAGGCCATCTGGCTGCTTTCAAACTGGTTGATAGCTATTTCTCTGAGTATAATAAAGATATAACCTTTGCCACAGGAAGCAATTACCTGATAATATTTATTTCCTGATAAAACAGAGCAAATCATGCCTGGACATCTATGGAAAATGAGTTTCTAATAAAGCCAAGGTAGTTAATGTCTAAATGGGAGTTTCTCCTGTGATGATAAATGTCTACTCTGTTGAAATAGCTTCCATAAAACACAGCAGGTGAGAGAGTAGAGGTATTGTGTAATTGTCAATGAGACAATAAAGGGATGCTTGTTTATTGGGTTTATAATCAACAAAGAGCCTTAGCTCTTATGAAAATTGAAAATGTTTTTGTGTTCCAGTTTAACAATTTAAAAACTTCTGCTTCAGAAAAAAAAACCTTAATATATACGAGTATTTAGTATAATATTCAGTGGCTAATAGAATAAAATGTAGAAGATGTCACTGGGAGAAATACTAAACAGTTACCCTGTGTGGTCATGCAGTGTTTAATAGCTCTCAGAACAAATAATACCATATTGCTGGCCATTCAGTGCACATGAAGGGTAGTTTTTAACAATTGTCTATGTAATCTTTGCTTACAGCATCCTAGACCATTCTCTGCAATGGTTGACAGCTGCAATGTGGCAGCAAGAGGCAAATTGTATTAAGCATACCTTTTTATCTTAAGTTGTTAGTTCTTTTTCTTTGTTAAACCAGGAAAAATAATTAACTGTTGCTCTAACATCGGAGGTAGCAAGAACCCACAAGACAGAGGATGGATGAATATGTCACACTTTGGTGAGCTCCTTGCCTCATCTGTTTTCTCTAGACTGAGCTTGGCTACCCAAACCAACCAAGCCCCAAACCCTCATTGCCATGGAGTCCATATCAACTCACAGACACTCTGTAGGACATGGTAGAACTGCCCCAGTTGAATCCCCCAAATTACAGCTTTTTAAGGAAATGGACAGTCCCATCTTTTCCCCCAGAGTGAGTGGTGGTTTCAAACTGCTGACCTTGCAGACAGCCAATGAGTAACCACTCTGGGGCCAGGATGACCCACCTCAGATAGCGGACAAATGAAGGGATAGGTGGCCATTTCTATGGAATGGGTGTTCTTCTAAAGGTCACAGAGACTATGGGGCTCCAGTGGGGTATATGGTTATCTTCAGCTGACTGTGAGCAGCTGTCAGTAGGGTTTCCTCTCATTGAAGTTAATATGTAGTATTTCATGTTCAGACGAAGCCTCTATAGCAAAAAGACAAACATGAAATCACTCAAATAAGCTAGATGTTCTCTTTCACATAACAGGTCACAGATGGGGGGAAAGGGGTGATGGAAGGTCCAGGGTGGGTAGAAGATTCTGTTCTGTCAGTCATCTGGAGTTTCAGGTTTCTTCAAACCTTCAGGCTATCGTCCTCAGCAGCTCTAGGTCACAAGCACTATCTGCTTTCTGGTCTACGGGAAGAGGAAAGAGGACTGCAGAGCATGGGGTATCCTCTGGAAGGTTATAATTTGGAAGATTCTCCTCTGATTGCCCACACCACCACTGCATGGCCGCACTTCCCTGCAAACGAAGCTGGAAAGTAGCCTGTAATTGGATGCCCGACACTCAGCTAAAACTCAAGAATTTTATAATGTTAAAAGAAAGTTAGGAGAAATTATGGTATTAGAAGATGCAGAGTAGCCTCTCAGGACAGAGCCTTTAGATATGCTCTCTTTTTCTAGATAATAATCTCATGCTCTCAGATGCTGGGAGAAAAAGTTCCCTATGTCTTGTCAATCATGCCCAGATGGTGACTGCCCTTTGTTGAGAGAGAGGTCACTGGAAACCACATAGTTCAAATGTCATTTTTATACTGATACAGTTTTAAAATTTTCATGTGTCTCAATGTCACACAAACTCAATATGGTGGTTATCACATTGTCATCCCACTCCAAACTATATTAAGTGAAATCCGAGACTATGTTGAAGATGTTTTCTGTATTATTACTCCACAATCCTGTCACTTACATGTGACAATTAGTATTTGCTTCCAAGAAATAAGCTTTTATAATATTCAAAATTAGAGGGCAGTGATGCCCCTCTCAAAAAAATTAGAGCTAGTTTGCTTATGTTATCATTATAGAAAATATATTAGGTGTACATATTTATTTTTTTAAAGTTTTGTTTCTTATACGTCAAACACATTTCAGATCAAGATTTTTTTTGCTCTGTCTTTTTCACAATATCAACATGATGGTTTCTCTTAGGTATACCTTGATATGTGGGAGTGAAAAGATCAAGTACTTGAAAGTTTGGAGTACACGCAGAATTTCCATCAGTAAAAAGTCTTCAAGGAAGTGAACTGAGAGAGACAGACAGAGAGAGAGAGAGAATCTCTTGCCTCCAAGAAGGAATTCCCACATTTCCCAGAATTTTCAGAAGGCCATGCTCACACAGAGGTCTCCTTGGCTATCTCACAGGCTAGACTGTACCCTTACACTCTTAATCCTCAAATTGACACCAGATTATGTGACTGCCACAGAGGGTGAGGGGTGGAATAGGTTTTCTCCAATTTTCTGTACACAACTTACACAAAGCACTGTTTTTTTGAAATGAATGTGTGAAAGGATGAGGATAATGGTTGCGGGGACCTCCTTTAGGACCTGTCTCAGAATATCTGAAATAAAAGTAGAAAAACAGGCAAGAATACAAGAAGTCTGCCAGCCTTGGCTGAATAAGTGGCCGTTAAAGCAGGCAACACCTACATTTTGTCATTGTTAGGTGCCATGGAGTCGATGTCAATTCTGACCCACAGTGATTCTGCTCATCAGACCAAAACACTGCCTTGTCTTGTTTCATCCTCCCAGTTTTGCCTCCGCCTGAGCACATTGTTGTGTCGCCATTTTGCTGATCCACCTCTTCTTTTGCACTGCCCCTTTACTTTACCCAACATGATGTCCTTCTCCTGAGACAGGTCTCTTCTGACAGCATGTCCAAAATATGTCAGATAAAGTCTTGCCAGCATTGCCTCTAATGAGCACTCTGGCTTTACTTCATCCAACACAGAATAGTTGACTAGTTCTTTTTGGTACTGAGATTCTGTGTTTTCTTTCTATCTTCTTTTGATTCAAAATTCTGCCCATAGCATCTTTGAAGATTGCAACTTGAGGCTTATTTTTTCCCCTCGAGTTCTGGGTGTGTTCTCTTTTTTAAAAAAGTCTAAATCTTTGCACATTTAATTATAAAATTTTACCTTGTCTACTCGAGTTTTCCTTTGACATTAGTTATACAGTTCTTTGACTTCATAATTTCTTCCATTAGGAGCAACTTTCAGAGTCAATTTGATGTTTTCTTTCCTTCCCATCCTTTCTGCTTTCTTCATGAAGGACAGTCTTGATATCCTCCTACAGCATATTAACTCTCTGTCATTAGTGTCCTGTGTGTCAAATCTGTTCTTGAGAAGTTCTTGATATTCAGATAGAATAGACTGAAGGTGGTATTTGGTGAATTTGTGTTAATTTTCTTCAGCTTTAACCTGAACTTACATATGAACAATTGATGGTCTGTGTCACAGTCAGCTTCTGGACTGATTTTAGCTGATAATACTGCACTTCTCCATTATTTCTTCCCACAGACATTGTCCATTTTATTTCTGTATATTCCACATGGGGAAGTCCATGTTTATTCTTGTCCTTTTTATTGTTGAAAAGAAAATACTTACTATGACCAATCATTGTTCTTGCACATAATTTATGTGATGCCCAGTTTCATTCCTATCCTTAAGTTCATATGTTCTTTCTTCTTCTTTTTAAAATCATTTTATTGGTGGCTCATACAACTCTCATCACAATCCATGCATCCATCCACTGTGTCAAGCACATTTGTATATTTGTCACTATCATCATTTTCAAAACATTTTCTTTCTAATTGAGCCCTTGGTTTCATCCCCTCAATTTTCCCCATCCCTCCCTCACCCTCCTTCTCACATGAACCCTTGACAATTTATAAATTATTACTATTTTTCATGTCTTATTGATTCTCTCCCTTCACCCGCTTTTCTGTTGTCCATCTCCCTGGGAGAGCAACAATGTAGATCATTGTGATCAGAAAGGGGGCTTTCTGCCCCCACCTTCCTCTTCCCCTCCTGGAATCATTAGTCTCATGATTGGTCCTGAGGAGTTTACCTCTTCTGGATTCCCTGTGTTTCCAGATCTTACCTGTACCCATGTACAAGCCATATTTGACTTGTCGCTTTCTTGTGACCCTTCTGTAATGCAATGTCCAATTTTCTACAGTCAGGCTTTGGGGCTCTCTACTCCACACTCCCCTTCATTCACAATGATATGGTTTTTTTCTTCTGGGTCTTCCTTGCCTGATACCGGATCCCATCAACACCTCATGATCACATAGCCTGTGCGCTTCTTCCATGTGAACTTTGTTGCTTCTCAGCTGGATGGCCATGTGTTTATCTTCAAAACCTTTAAGACCTCAAATGTGATATATTTTGATAGCTGGGGCACCATTAGCTTTCACTTTGTCTTCAGCAATTGTGTCAGGGAAGGTGAGTATCAGGGTATGCCAAGTTATTGGAACAAAGTGCTCTTGTATTGAGAGAGACTTGAGAGAAGACCCAATGTCCAACTGCTACCTTAATACTAAACCAATACATATATGTAAATAAATCTATTTACCTATCATTATATAAAACTATATTTACATATGTACATGCCTGTATTTAGACCTCTATAAATGCTCTTTTTCTCCTAGCTATTTCCTCTATTTCCTTTTACTTTCCTCTAGTCCCACTATCATGTTCAGCCTTCATTTGAGTTTCAGTTCATTTCTCTCAGTTACATGACACTATCAGTGAAATTACCTTACACCCCAGGAAGAAGACTGATAATGTTCTTTTACATAAAATGACAATGGTATCTCTCAGATGAATCAGATACATGTATAAACCATAATATATGAACGGATTTGGGGCTCACTTAATTCTAGCCCTAATCTAATAATACCCTTTTCTATGACACGGCTCTGTGTGATACTCTCATGAAAAGATTATTAAAGATATAGGTGTTATCGCAAAATGTGGTGAAGAAGCTCTGTGGTGCTTAGATATAAGAAAGAATAGCATTTGGGGGTCTTAAGTACTTCAAACAAGCAGCTATCTAAATGAAGTGTCAACGAAGTCCACATGGAAGAAACACACTAGTTTGGATGATCCAAGGATTGCAATTAATATCATCCAAATCTGAAGGAAGGGTTGGTATCAGAACTTAGTTTGTAGACACCTGGTTTCAGAAGACTATGGACAACAGCGAATGCCCAATGTCCATTTGCAGGGTCCCACAAGGATTAGCCTCTAGGGAATGCCCTGTGATCTTTTCGGGGGGTGTGAAAAGCCTTGTAGAGGTGATTGTAGTAGATATCATTAGGTTAAAATAGGGTATCTTAGTTGATCCCACTTTCCATCCATTTAAAAGTTGCTTCAGAAAAAAAAAGTGAAGAGAAAGCACATGGGAAATAAAGCTTAAGTGAATTCTCTCTGACCACAACCAGGGACATGCACAGCTTTGCTGCCAGCAGAGTGCATTGAAAGGGATTGTGACCCATGTGTTCAACACTTTGTCATTTGATCTGACTTTGGACCCATAAGTTGTTCTAGCTCTTAGTAATTTCTGTTTTCTCTTCCATTGCTTTTTCTCTTTTGTTATTATTTTTGGCACATGAAATCCAGGTTGGGACATGTGGATCTATAGAAACAGGAACTGGATTAATGATTTTTTGGGAGTATGTCAGAGGAGGTTGTGGAGAAATTGGGGAGGGATCTATAGAAACAGGAACTGAATTAATGATTTTTTTGGGAGTATGTCAGAGAAGGTTGTGGAGAAATTGGGGAGCTAATGAAAATGAATATAAGAAAGAAAAAATGATCTAAAATTGATTGTGGTGATGATTGTCAAACTGGTGTTGATACCAACAGACCACTGAGTTATCTGGTATGTAGAGTATGTGCCAAAAGAAGTGTGTGTGTGTGTTTTTAAAAAAATCAAGTTCTAAGTCTAGATGATATTAGCACACAAATGATTATATCTACAGAAAGGTGAAGGCTGGGGACTGACCCCGGGGGTGGCAATTGCATGTGTCGTTAGGGGCAGTGATAGAAGAGCAGGAGTGGGAAAAAGAGACCGAGAAGGGCGGTCAGGAGAGTAAACAGAACAATTGAATTTTCCACCAGGGTCACAGAAGCCAGATTCTATTATCAATGACAGGCCTCCTGCACGGATGTTTGTTCAGTCCTGAAACTCATAATCTCCTTTTGTCATTCTGCAGTTGGATTCACGTGAGCCCCCCACATGCCCTCACATACCGGGTGCCATCTATCACTCTTACACATTTTCTGGACAAAGCACCCAAGCAGACGTTCCCTTTAGAATCACTAACCACCCAGACGGCACGCTGCCCGCCTCCTCCCTGCTGCTGCTTTTCTTTACAGGCTAGAAACTGCCCAGTGAACACCGCTCTCCTGTGCTTATGGGGGACTCCTCATAGCATCTGCCTGTTGTCATGGTGGGTCTCCCATGGTTGACTGCTCCCAGCCCATGCGTCTCTTTATAGGTCAATATATTATTCGGGCTAGATGAGGATTCAGCACTCCTGCAGTCTCGGGCCTTATTTATTTAGTTATTTTTTTAAAGCAAAGAAGCTGAGACTTAGAACTGTTCAACCTTTTCCAAAGGATGATAATGATATGTTCGCAACTCTACTGTGGAACTAATGAATTCTTGTGTATATCCCAAATATTAATCCCCAAGTAGCATGGACCAGGAGACAGGTATCTGGAGTGGGAGGCAAAGAAGGTGGTCATGCAGAGAAAATTATAACATTTGCCTCCCTCTTAGTTTTATCATTAGATTGTCTCGAGCAATATCTGTAAAGTTTATAATGATAACTTCAATATTAAAAAGGACCCTATTTTTACTGCCAGAAAATTCACCTTCTCAAAAATCTTCTGCCCAAAGCTGCAGAGTCTTACCTGTTCTCACACTCCTCTGAGTTTAGAGACCTCAGTTTCTATAAGAATACTTATAAAAAGTCAAGCGTTTTTCTAGTTTTAAGTAAAAGCACTGTGATCTGCCCACCTCACCACTTACCACGAACCAGAGAGGCTGTATCTGCTTCCATTTGTAAGGCAAGATGTCTTTAAAGGACCAGAAAACACCTGAGGGTGGGAAGTCACCCTGGATGACAAACTTCATCCAAAGGCCAGGCCTAGAATGTGGCAGGGCCATCACAAGGCCTCTAGGAGGCACTGGGATGTTAGGCAACCCCAGCCAAACACGGATCACCTGCACCACCGAAACAATGGAGGCAAATAACGCAGCCCCTTGAAATAAAGACAAATGCATTTTAGTTTGATTTTATTTTCTCATTTTTCCTTAGGGGACCAAGTGGCCCAAGTCCCTTGAGTGGAATTGCTATTAATCATGATCACTTACCTTCCTGGGAGGAAAAAACAAAGTTCAACATGGGCAAGCAATATTTCTGAATTTCCATTAGATTTAGAAAGCATGGTTTTTTTTTCTTCTTCCAAGTAATTACCAACTGCAGAAGGAGAAAAAAATCTGGTCATCAGGGACAGAATGTCAAATCTTCTTGGCATTTTTATTTAGGACATAAATCCAGGTTTGAGGGGTTGGGATTATTTGGTTTCAATTCCGGATTTGTTCCAGAGGAAGCTTTGGTGCTTTCCCTCACATGATACCGTATCTAAAGACCAAACACTCAGAGGTGTCTGGGAAGGAGAGCGACAGTATGAGCTGAGGCTTTGGGGACTTGCAATCATGATGAATGTTAGTCCACAGACAAGGTAAGAATGATTCCTACATATACTGCTCAAGTCTGCTCCTCAGCCCTCTCCAACCCCTGTGGGCACTTTTTATACAGGTGCTGTGAATCTGGGTCAAGAGGCTTAAGGGCTGATGTCAGGCAGAGAGACCTGGTTATACCAGAAGCTGCGCAGGGAAGCCGTTGAGTGAGGGCCATGGCTCCCCAAGCAACCGTGGCTAAATGGAGTCCATCTTAAATATGCCATTATAGAAAGAGCTCATGAGAACACCCATTCTGGTTAGGTCAAGTCCTGCATATGCACTATTGCTTCTACTATTTTTTTAATCATTTTATCGGGGGCTCATATCACTCTTATCACAATCCATACAAACATCCATTGTTTGCAAAGCACATTTGTACATTTGTTGCCATCATCATCATTCTCAAAACATTTTCTTTCTACGTGAGACCTTGGTATTAGCTCGTCATATTTCCACTCCCTCCCCACTCCCCAGTCCCTCATGAACCCTTGATAATTGATAAATTACTATTTTGTAAGATTTTGTCATCTCTTACACTGTGCTATGTCTCCCTTCACCCACTTCCCTATTGTCCACACTCTAGGGAGGAGGTTTTACGTAGATCTTTTTCATGGGTTTCCCCTTTCTACCACCTTCTCTCCACCCTTTCGGTATTGCCACTCTCACCATGAGTCCTGAAGGGTTCTTCTGTCCTGGATTCCCCATGTTTTCAGTTCCTATCTGTTCCAGTGTGCAGCCTCTGGTCTAGCCAGGTTTGGAAGGTAGAATTGGGATCGTGATGGGAGGTGGGGAGGAGGGAGGAAGTCCTTAGGAATTAGTGGAAAGTTACATACTTCATTGTTATTACACTGTAACCTGACTGGCTCATCCCCTCCCCTCTCATCTTCTGTAAGACGATGTTGCTTCACCTATAGATGGACTTTGGGTTCCCAATTGGTACTCCCCCGAACAGCACTGGCACGACCCCCCTCTTTCCTTTTTTCTCCTCTTTCTCCTCTGTCATTTATTTGACTGTCCCCTCTGTGCTCTTCCACAACACAAAATCTGTGTAGAGGAATGTGTGAGAAATCAAACACAGCAAGAAGCAGATGAGGAAATGAGGGTCAAAGAGGATATTCGATTGCAAAAATGAGAGGCAAGTAGGGGTGAGAGAAAGAGTCAGTAACACAGATGACAAGGTCCTATTGGAAAGTGAGAGGTAGACCACAAACTCTGTGTGTCTTCTGTAAGGAAGTCAATGGAATTCACTGCAATCATCACAATGCTCCCTCAAGGGCTAAAATCAATACGTTCCAGTTGCTCAGGAGATCTGCAGCCACCAGTCTTCATGTTTCATTTACCTAAAGGTAAGGTTTTGACCATTTTACTGCTTCTCCATCCCGTAACAAGCAAGCCTATGGAGCAAAACATAAAGCATAAGCTGGTTGGAAACAAGTCCTACATGTAGTAATAGTTCCATATCAAGCTACTGACTAGACACATCTGGGGAGCTTTAACCCATATGCATCTCTGGGGCCCAATTTGAAGATTATGATGGAGTGTCATGTGAGACATAGGTATCCAACCCCTGAGAGGTTTCTGTTCCAGTATGTTGACAGATGTATATTAAAAATTGGTGGTGTAGGATATGGTAACAGGGAAAGTGTCACAGGTCAATAAAAATATGAGCCTACAGCTGTTGAATCAGTTGAAACTCATACTGCTCCCATAGCAGAACTGTCAACAGGAATGTGATTGGGCAGTGTGGCAGTCCTGTAATCACGTCAATTTCAGGATTGGGAGTGTAGGGGTGGAGTCTAGCCTGTCAATCTGGAGATAGCCAATGAGACCTCTGTGTGGGCATGGCTCTCTCCTGAGAATTCTAGGCCAGTCAGTTATATTTTCCCCATGGAGGTGAGAGACTTACAGCTTAGTCCCTTGGAGTCATTCTACTGACAAGATGCACGGCTGACTCCCTGTGAGACATCCCAGAGGGGAAGCCACATGGGCTTACCTTGATGGAACCAACCTCTGAAGCCAGAAAAGCCACACAGAGATTCCCTACCAGGGCTGAGATGCTTGAGAAGCCACAGAGAGGCCCCTGTTAGCGCTGAGATGTTTCTACCACCACTGAATGCACAAGACTCTGCACCCACTGGTCTGTGATTGTCCTGATATCATTGCATATGCTTTGTGAGTCTGAAGAGGAGTTAGGGATTGGTATCAGACATAGGGACTAATATAGGATTTATGGATTTGGATTGTACTGGCGTGGAATGCTTTCTCAATTTTCCATTCCTCTTGTATATAAACATCTCATATATATATGTATATATATATATATGTGTGTGTGTGTGTGTGTGTGTTTATGAATTTGTTTCTCTAGTCAACCTGGACTAACACAGGGAGCTTTGGAGAGAAAAGCTTATAAGAAGTGCAGGAGGAGGGACAGCAGAGGGCTGAGTCGTAATTTTAAAGAGGACTCCGAGGATTCCCATCTACATTTGGCTTTAGACCGCTGGGAGCATTTGTTTGAATAAGGTTTAGGGAAATGGACTGTTGTGTTTTCTCATTGACTGTGGGAGACTGTAAGATGGGAGGCAAGGTCTTAGGTGAGGTGTCTCTCTTTAGTGGTAGGGCATCTTTGTAGAAGGACTGTTATGACTGAGTAGTTGCTAATACCCTTAGTAGATGGAGGAATGAGTGCTTCCATACTGAAAAGGATGGTTGAGGATGATACAACCCACCAGCCACTATAGTTCACCATTCAAATCTACTTGCTCTTCTATGTCCTGGGAGATGCTCACTTGAGATTTTGTTTGCCTTCTTTTCCTTCATAGAACCTCATGAGTGGAGTTGAATGGGATGAGCTACAGCTTTACTGTGGCTATAGCTGGTCTTGAGTCTGCAACTGATTATGTCTGTGACCCTTCCTATTCATTATAGATGTCCCTCACCCTGCATTAAGGAGCCCTGTGGCTCTGTGGGTTAGGTATTGGGCTGATGACCACAAGGTTTGTAGTTCAAATTCACCAGCTGCTCTAAGGGGAATGATGAGGCTGTCTTCCATAAAGAGGCCTTAACCCTGTGAAGCAGTGTAAGGTGAGCCCATTTCTCCCTCTATTCCTTTTTGAGAGTGGTCAGTGTTTATGGTCTAGACATCTGGTTCAGGGTCATTATTAGTCAGATCTTTTCAGGTTGCTGCCCATGTCCATTTATCAATAAAGTTGTAATATATAATATACATAAGTTAATATATATCCAGCAAGCAACAGTTAAGCTCAGCTAATAAAGAAGTTTATCTTTGGTGCTGTCGTCTTTAAAGATTTTAAATTAGCAACAGTTAATCTAAAGTAAAGATGAGAACTTTAAGGCACAGAGAATCTAAATAAATGGTGATAAAATAATATGGGCAGAGATAGTGAACATATTTACATAATATGGAGTATGTAATTACTGTCATGAAACTGTACTTTGTGAAATTTGAATGAATGTATTTTTGGTTGAGACATTTCCATAATTTCTTCCACAGAAAAGCTGGAAGTCTTCTGTGAAAGTTGGAACATGGCTCAGAGAAGTGTTCCCAAATGTAGAATATGTGATGTTTTGAGGCCTATTCAGATGACCCAAGTCACTCCCTGATTGTGACAGAGGGTGGGACTTTTTTTAAGGGGG